>JXSR01S004000.1:7191-17231 GCA_000969725.1 Ophiothrix spiculata
ACATTTCCTTTTGTCTTCCTTTTGAGCATTGTCCGCGTCCCTGTGTCTTGTTCTGTGGTTGATGTATTTATTGAAACTTTTGTCTGGGGGAGGACATATCACAGGCCTCTTTTGGCCTTCCAGCCCTCTCCTCCATAATTGTGTTGTTTTTAGGCCTTGTCAAGATTTTGATGTTTCTATTTTTGCTTGTTTTTTATATTATATTTGTTTGTTTTTGATGTTTTATGGAAAATAAAATGAACAATGAACAATGAACAATATTTGTTCGGTTTAAAGAAGCAATAGGAAACATTTATCAGTTAAATTACTCCGTATTATAAGTTTACATTTCTTCTCTTTATTCCAAAATTAGACACTAATTTGGGCGAATGTGGCATTTGTTTCAAGAAATCATAAGTTTGTTATGACTACAATTGTCCTCCTTCATACTGTATCTGATTGTGTCCCGATTTATAGTCGTTAACATGTTTCAGTTACAGTTTTGAGTGACACATACATTAGGTAAAACGCTCTGATTTCATCAGGATGTTGCCCCAAATAATGTTTTCAATTCCTTATTCTGAGTAGAAATACTGCAGAAGGCACCTGGTCCAAGGGAACAAATTCAATTTGTATAAAATGGAAAACGTTGGCTAAATGAGATTTAAATATTAACCCTCGTCTACCTACGGGAGGGGGTGGTGGGATAATCACCGATTCCACCAAAACGCAAAGCAAAGTGACCCTGAGCATTTGGGAAATTGTTTTATATACATCCTTTACGGTCATTTGATGAAAAAATGGGTGTGCCACCTAAAGTGGGGTTATGGTAGGCCACCTCTAAAAAAAATTGAATCGCCATTTTGAAAAATATCTGCATAGTATGGACTTGAAACATGTAGGAATTGTCGTTTCCTTTATTTATTAGCAAAAAACCCGAGAAAATTTTGACACTTTTATAACAATTTTTTGAAACAGTTGCTATTTTTCCCAAAAATCGAATATTTCGGTCAGGAAATATTTTGTTACGTCATAATTACGTAACACCTCGACCAATTTTCATGATCATGCCATTAATGGAAAGAGGGGACTCTACTCTATACTATAATAGTACTAAACAATATAACTTTTAGCGTGTAAATTTCAAAATCCAGAGGGATACGATACGTTAAGATACGATGTTTGTTTTCTTTCATTGACGACCTATGATCATTAGAAGTACTTAATTCGCAGTCCAAGTTACTTTTGGATCATTCCATCGCAAATGTTACAAACGTTACCAAATTGTTACATGATCATGACCTTCACTTTAAATGGGATGGCTCATCCCATCACCCCTTCCCCTTTGCAGATGATATAAATTTTGAGCTTATCATTTCATCTGTTATAGCATTTTCTAAGCTTTAAAATGAAACCTTATTTGTTGAAATTGATCAAGGCAATCAAATTTTACAACAGAAAATCTGCTGTTAAAATGAAAAGAAAATATCCTGTTTTCTTTGTTTACGAAGTATCTTTGAATGCAATAAACATAATATTGAATAATTACTATAACTTCACACAAGCGACGTTACTTTTTTGTGAGTCTTTATTTTGCTTTACATCTCTTTGTCTCTGTAAATTGCACGCTACACTAAAGTACACTCTGCGACAAGCCCGATTTTCTCTCATCTTGAATAAGATAGCCTTCGATAATAGATGCAGTTTATTTGTTACCTTAATACTCACAAGGTATTAACAAAATAGGATAAGTTAGATTAGCTTGTCTGGAACCTACAGCTGACGAATTAGTGTAGTCTTTGTATTCAAACCCCGGGATTTAAACCCTACAGCAGTTAAGCGAAAACGGAACAGTTGCAAATGATCACAAAAGATTACCCTAGTATAACTCGTAACAGGTAAACAGGTTAATTGCTTCATCTGCCGTTCAACGTGACTCGTCTTTTTCCTGTCTTTATAAACATGATGTAGAAAAAACAAGTCAGAAAGATACACAAGATTACCGTAGTATAACTTGTAACAGACGGGTAAACAGATTAATGGCTTCACATGCAGTTTATTCTGACTTGTCTTTTTCCTGTCCATATCAACACGATGAAGAAAAACCAAGTCAGATAGATAAGAATCAATCAGGATAACTTTATTTAACAAACCTTTAAACATTGATTGATTGATTGATTTTATTTGGTTCCAATTCAACATTCACATATAAAACAGACTTAAAATTACACATCACAGAAAATATATTGCTCATAATATAAAGATTACACAAAACATAAAAGTTGATTTAAAACCAGGAATTTTCATGAAAGCCATATTCCAGACTTATTTCCTATGAGGCCCTTAAAAAGATAGCAAAATGACTGTAAAAATGCGCAAGGAATATACAAGGTTAAAAACAAATACATTTATAAATCACTAAAATAGCACATCGCAACATTCTAACCACTGTTAAACATATTGCGAATAGGACTTCCACATACAGACAAAAGTTAATGCCAAACTGCAAATGTTAAACTACCAAAATTTATCTGAACAAACCAAACGTGCTTAAACATCGGTTTCAACTATTATCACAACAAACAACTGGTGTGCGTGACTGTTCTATCATCATGAGTTGAGTTTACATAATTCTTTCATGGAGTAGTAGTAGTTTAAAGTGCCATGTTAGCTAGTTTATAGCAAATCCAAAATGGACTCACGAGTTTGTGTATCAGATTGAAGATTATATCAATCTATATATTTGGCCAAAGTATTCTATTATCTATAATATGCTTTTATCACAGAACATTATCTTCTCGTCGTCTAAATCTAATCAATTGCTCTCTTTTAACCCTCGTCTTCCTAAGCCTTTGCTGTTACCAGCCTCTGTGATTTTGAATTTGGGACCGCCCAGTTATATTGATTGATACTATAGTATAGGGTAGGGTCACTTCTTTCCATTGATACCAAGATAATGAAAATCGGTCTAGGCGTTACGTAATTATGACGTCACAAAGTATTTCCGTACCGAAAAAAAATAACTTTTGGCAAAAATGGCCACTTTTTAAAAAATCGCTATAAAAGTTCTAAATATCCGATTTTGACGGGGCTTTTTTTTGCTAATAAATGAAGGAATCAACAATTCTAAAATGTTCTGTAAGTTTCAAGTCAATAGCATGTAGATATTTTTCAAAATAGCGATTTAAAATTTTCCGAGGTGGCAAACACCCCCCCCCCCTTACCCGCCAACTTTGACGGCCTACCATAACCCCACCTTAGTAGTACCCCCGATTTTTTTCATCAAAATGACCGCAAAGGATGTAGAAACAATTACCCAAATGCTCGGGTTCGCTTTGTTTTGCTGCAATCGGCGATCATTCGTTAGGGGGCGGGGTAATTACCACCACCCTTGGGAAGACGAGGGTTAATGAAAGTCACGTGTAATGTTGAAACATACTGTGGATATCTGCACTTGGATGTCTTGCTCTCGTATATTTCAACTAATTCATCTCATATGCGTATTCTATAAGTGATCAAAGATGACAGCATCAATCTCATGTCAATTTACTTGAATGCAGAGATAATTTTTATCTCGGTTTTTAACACATTTTTACTATGTTTTTGATGTGGTAACCTGATAAGTATGATAGAATACACTTTAAAGGTAACGTTTTTGATTAAATTAGAAGTTTGACCTTGGACTTGTTTATTTACTATGCTCAACTTCAATGGTCCTATCACATAAATTACTATACCGATCTTAAGGTACCTATTTATATGGCGGATCATAAATTAAGATCTTGTCATGTTATCTGTCCCTTTAACACGTATTAATTCATACAAAGGGGATAAAATTTGAGTATATAGGGTATCCCTCCGTGGTAACAGATAAAGTACAAAGCACTCGTGCACTCTAGTAGTGACTTAATTGTCAGTATTCCATTCTCGCAACACGATATAGTTTCCGCTACTCCAGCACACATTATTTCCGCAATGAATGTGTTTCTTGCAATTTCAGTTTAACACGACAGACGAGGATGTCAGACACTGCTCACAAAGCACAGATTGCTAAGAGATTAAAGATATCTGAGAACCTGAAAACCAAAATATTATTGTTATGAATTGAGAGCAATGTATCTGTATGTTTTATAACTCGAAATGATTTAATAGTTTTGTTAACGTAACAATAAACCTTCTATTTGTTTATAAAAATAAATCTGTCGCATGTTTTGCAAATGAAGCCATGTGTTAGCTATAAACATGTTAACTAGCGTTAGTAAATTTCAGGTATCTGTTTCTTAAAAAAAGGGTTTTTTTCGTTGTGTTTAAAAGCAGCATAATTCTTTGATCTATGAAGTAGATCCTGCAAACCTTAATTGTCTTTGTCATACTGTCACCTAAGAAGCCTAAAAATACACTTAGATATTCTTCTTGGTCATGATACAGTTACACAATTTTTTTTTACTTTCATACATTTTGTTTTACAAAGAATGTTTATATGTTATGTTTATTTATATTAAGAATCAATCCATAATTACCTATTAAAAAGGTAGAAGTCGTGATAAAATATTAAATATTATCGTTAGCTATACGTGACATATATAAGCAAGTAGAATATTATAGTGGTATTGATAGCCTGAATATCTTTACTTGCTTTTTAACTACGCGTCAGGAGCATTTTTCTCACGCACAAACTTTTACAAAAATTACATATCCCACTTTTAGAAAACCACCCATGTAAAACGAGAATCAAGGTCGGAATTAGAGGTCATCCCTATTATTTTGGTAGAGTGCCTAGAACCCGCCGCTTTTTAACGATTATTTTTATTCCTGGAAAATTAATAATTGTGGCAAGAACGGCAGTAAATGCATGATTTTTTAGGTGTAGTCGAACAGTACTGCAACCTTCAACATCTGACATTGAGTTGGCGTCGAAGTGCTCTCAACATGGCGCCCCCTCTTTTGAAAAGTCGTAGAGCCGCTCCTGCCTATGACGGTTTGCACTTACACCTGATTGAAAAGACTGAAATAATTCAAAAAATTGTAATGACCTTAAAGGGATTTTTTTTTTCATTGTCTCCGCTCCATATCAGCTTACTGATCATAAGTGTCAGTAGTTTACTATGTTGGTGTAGTATTCTAGGCAGGTGTTCGTTTGTCATTTTTAACTTTGTCGTACCTAACCTTTTTTGGGTACAACGTCTGACAAAGGAAAGGTGGGTTGTTATAGCATACCACCCTTTTATTTTTTCGAATCGGACCGCTATAAACGTCGTTTCATTTGAAAGGAATTATAATTTACATATAGAGTTATATAGACCTTGTCATTTTCAAACGATTCTTTTAAAATACATACTGTATTAATAATCGATTCATCAAAATGTGTAACACTGTGAGTATATAAAAGCAGGCTCACACTACAATAAGCGTTGTTAATCATTGGAGTTTCTGCCTCTAATTGTGTTTTTTATTCACTTAACGTGTTTTTCTTGTGATTTCGTTTGTAACCTTTCATCAACTATTAGTAATTACCTGAACTAGGCTTTAAATATTTCCTCACTGGAAACGGATATCGTACAGAGTACAGACACTGGTGCACTCTTTCTTGTCAATACTCCATTTTCGCAACACGATATAGTTTCCGCTACTCCAGTACGCATTATTTCCGCAATTTAAGTTATCGCTTAAACACGTAAGACGGAAACATCAAAGACTGCTCACAGTGTAAGTATCGCTCAGAAATTATATGTATATCTAAGCATCTGAATACAAAAATCAAAACATTAGTTTGATACAATATATTTATTAAAATGGGTTAAATTGAGCAATAACACTTACTACATTTTACGTACATCTTGGTGATACCCATCACTCTCTTCAGAGTTCCAATTGATTATCCTTAACTGAATCTCACCGTAGAAAGCGTCCTGATGGTAACGGTATTTCCAGAAGAGAAATGAAAATCTTACATCGCAAGATAAGAGAGACTATTTACATAAATAAAGAAACAAGCACCAATCGTAATAGGCAATATGTACTATGATGTACTATACCACGCGAGTCAAAAAAACTGCAATAATAAGATGGAAGCCATATTGTAAGAACAAAAGTAATTTCGAACAAATAATATTAATTTCTAAATAGGTCATGAATTAAGCTTTCAAACGATGAAAGAATGGTAAAAATTGATAAAGGCATTGCGAAGATATCCTTATTTGAATAATGTGGTATGAAAACAGCTCTGTCCAAATGAGCATACTTCGTCGACGCATCAAATGAGTAATAAGTACCAATATTTAATTGAATTTCTTGCCAACACCTCTTGAATAATAACACAAACCAATTACATTGCTTTAGTGACAATCTCTTCTTAATTTATTAATTTACACATACATTTTTTAAGTGCAAAATGACATGTTTGGGGATACTGCCTGAGGAGAGAGAGCTTATTAATCAGTCACTGTTCACAATGCCTCAAGATCTGTTCACAAACGATGAACGTGCTCTAATTGCTGAGGTTTATTTTACCTACAAATCTCATGTAGAAGTGAAACGGAGATTCAAAGAGGGTGCATTCCCTCCATCGCGTGTACCATGTGCATCAACCATCGATAGATTTCAGGCGAAATTCAAAAGAACAGGAACAGTTCATAACTTAAATAAAGAGAGACCTGGAAGACTGCGAACGGCAAGAAGCAGGAGAAACGTCGACCGCGTTCGTCAGACATTGGCAAGGGATCCAGAAGTTAGCTTGCGAAGAAATCCCCTGCCACATGTGTCCCAGTCCACGTTGAACCAACAATTGAATATTCAGGGCCACCAAGCTCAAACGGCTCTTTACAAGGCACCCAAACACAAAAGAGAAGAGATAATGTCACAATTGTGTCCTCCACTAATAAAACATATGCACGACATTTGGACAGAGCTGTTTTTATGCCTTCCTTTTCAAATAAGTGTATCTCTGCGACGCCTTATCAATTTTCCCCATTTTTTCACCATTTTAAAGGTAAATCTATGATCTATTTAGATATATACTTTTTATGTTCATGATATATCTTGTTCTTAAAATATGGCTTTCATTTAACTATTGCAGTTTTTTTGACTCACTCGGTATGGTTGTGGTTTAATTACAGCGGAAATGAAAGGGTAACGTCCACAAACAAAACTTGTAGTAATAAGTACAAGCACCAAGCACGTGCAACGTTCCAACGTTCAAATACGTTTGTATTGCTAATATTGAAGCTCATATAGTACTAGTAGAATAATTTTTTATAGGCTTATTATATGAAATGATTAAATTATTCATTGATTTCCAATAACATTCAAAAAAATCCGAATAAGTAAATAACTAACCTACTTTCATGTAAGCAAGCCTCGGAGGCTTTTGTTCTGACTAGTAGTTATGTTAAGATATTTAGCCAAATATATGTCGTTGATATTTATTGGGTAAAACATTTAAAACAAGAGAACAAAAAACAAACACTTATTATCAAATTGTCCTTAATTCTGAACTTTATCGCACCCTAATTTTGTCTTAATAAGCCTATGTTTTTGTTTTGTTTTTTGCAACTATATGAATAGACCATGGATGCACAAAGGATGTAAATGACGTGTGTCGAAACCATTTTAAAATTGTATGCAATCACTATGTACCATCATTAATAGCTCAAGAAGCTGTGTAAATGGAATAATTTACCTCAGGGAGTATGTATTATTAGATTCTTGTAGTAAGTCTCCAGTCGATTCATATCAACGCCACACTTTATCGGTACCTCAGAGGATATATTGATTCAGTGGCATTATTAGGGAAACCTGCTCAGCATTGTTATTATGAACAGCATCAACACATTGATCGTGGTAAATATGAAAAATACTTGTATATTCGACAATTACAGAGAGACATTTTGTCCACCAGATGACACTCAAGAGAGTGTAGCATGTTTAATCTTGTATTCCGACTAGAGTGAAACATGCCACGCCCTCTAGAGTGTCACATGAGGTTCAGATTCAGATTTATTAGATCATATAACATTGCAGCCTTGAGGCTGAATTGCATTATACAATGAAGAATCATTAAACAAGAAATTATACATTAAAAAAAGAAAAGTACAAATGAAGACAATTGTGGAGCCGGCGATTAAACCCAATAAAGAAGGGCCTAGCAAACTGGTGACCAGAAACTATTCAACAAATCGATGTAAAAAGGAATAGAACTCCTAGAAAACCTCAGCGTACGAGCAGGTAGTTGGGTGAAATCACTGGCATTCCTAAGTTTTTTTCCATGAATTTCAATTCTTCTAGGGGGAGCAAATTGCGAGTGCGAGCAGATTTGGATAGAGGGCAAGCAAAATTAAGACAATGTTTCTGCCTCCTAGAAGAATGAGTTGCTAATTTACAGGCATGTAATGTATTATCATAAGATGTGTATTCAAAGCCTAAAATAATTCTGCAAGCCCTCTTTTGGGTACCCTCAAGCACACGAGAATGTTTATCAGTAATGGAGGAGTGCCTTATCACAACAGAATTTTCCAAAAGAGGGCGAACATAACCAGTATAAACAGTGAGAAGTTCAGCTGAGTTGAATCCAAATTTATTAAGGCTGCGGAGTATGAAAGGACGACGAGAAGCTTTGGTACACATTGAAGCAACTTGAGTATCCCATTTCAGATCGTTTTGGATGTGGATACCAAGCACTTTAGCAAATATATACAAACTGCATATAGAACTATGCAAGTACAATGCCATGTGTATTGGCATTTGGTTACTTGATATGCAGCACCTTTCGTGATCATCATCGTAATGTGTGACCGGTTGAGCAAGATGAACACCATCACAAACGTGGTTATCACCACGAACATATTATTTTACACAGAAGCAAAGTCATATCCAATAAACCAATTTAAACAACTGTACAGTTTAAGTTTTTAAAACCATGGTTTCGTTTAAGGTTTAAACTAGCTACAGTTTAAAGCCTGTAACCATATACAGGGTGTCCCAATAAAAATGCATCACTTTTGTTTTTGATCACATCTCAGAAACCAATTGACAAAAATTAAAACTTTATTCATAATAATATTTAGTACAGTTTATTCTTTCATCTGTGAAATTTTGAGCAAAATCCATCGAGCCGTTCTTGAGAAGACTAGAATTTTGTAAGAAGACCCGATTTTATCCGATTCCAATGGGATTTACCACAGTAACTCTTATTTGCAACTATCATCGATCTGACATTACCATGTAAACCACAGTAGCAGACCTACTGTAAATGGAAAACCCATTTTATTCATTATTTAACACCTTTTCAGGAAAGCAACTACAAATCAACAACCACAACAACAACGACAACAACAAAAACAACAACAGAAAATTTAAAATTTGAATAAACCTGATTAGAACTTGAAAGCATGTCTGATCACGCTCGACTCCCTTCGTCATCCAGAATTTAATATGTTGTATTAGACCAGGAATACGATGATAAGAATACAAAGGTGCCTGAAAACTGATTGTGTACATGTGAAAGGCAGAGTTGCTCGGAATTTACTAAAAACTGTACCACAATTATTCAACGTTAGCTATCATGGAATAACAGACATTCCACTTTTCATGAGGGAGTGAATAACTACGTTTCATTTTGACTTTAATATGTTGACACTGTTATATTTTTAACACTTGTAGAGGGAGAGATGGTCATAGAGATTTTTTTATGAAAAAAACCCTACAAACTTAAAAGATACATAAAATATCTGAATTAGACTTTCCATTAAAGTTGGTTAAAGTTTTCTTGAGGAACCGTGAACTTTTTTCTTCTTTTTATTTAACGTTGTAAAACAGTAGACCCTACACATTGAATTACGGTGCCACTTTCAGTGCTGAAAAAGATATCAACATCATAATGTCATGGTTTAGTCCATATTTTGTGATCTTTTAGTGTCTGCTGTGCATTTGATCAATAGTAACCAAAGATGTGCTTTATTAACATGATAAACATGAATTACCCCATTGGAATGGAGTGAAATTGAGTCTTCTTACAAAATTCTCGTTTTCTCAAGAACGGCTCGCCGGATTTTGCTCAAAATTTC
>JXSR01S004002.1:9762-22463 GCA_000969725.1 Ophiothrix spiculata
ATTTTTATAATTATAATTATTGGCTAGCATTACGCTGTAGAAGGACGTTCCATCGTTTGACGTGCATCTTGTAACATGCAGTAATGCTGATGTAGCCATCCTTTCCATGCTGATAATAGTGTCGGGAGACAGATCTCTAGTTCAAACAAAATTCAGATGTGTGATGCCTTCTGCATTTAAAGTGACATCCTGTATTCTGTCGTACGCTGAGGTGTTCCTGGTGATGTCAAGCATATTTGTGATAGCTTCATCTCTTACATCAGACAGTATTTTGCAGGATCCAAGGAAGTGTGATCTGTCTTCTGGAGCTTCATCACATAGTTTGCATGTCGGGTTCTGGTTGAACCTCGCACGGTTGGCTTGTAGGGTGTAGCCTCCTAGCAGCAACTTGGTTCTAATGTAAGCTGTGCGAGAGATCTTAGTGCTGCCCTGAGCTGAGGTCCATACTGGGTGCGGATGATTCGCCTGGAACATATCAATATCTTTATATCTCATGGATGGAAGTTTCTTCAGTTCCTCCAACATGTGATCTTTCCAGTAGATATTGATCCTGTCTTTGATTTGTAAGGCGTTTCCATTCTGGCTCTGCAGGTAGAACTTGAAGAAGTTCCCCAATACAAGGAAGATTGTAGCAGCTGATGATTGAGGCAGTCTCAGGGGTCCAGGATTTAGCATTCTCCATAAACAGTATTGATGTTAAATGACTTGGTAGGTGTAACTTTTGGAGTCCCTCAGCATGTTCCACAGAAGAGCAAGTCTGGCCTGGTGGATTCGGGCTACAATTGGAGTCTTTCCAAGAAGGATCATGACACCCACATTAGCTGATCTGTCTGGTAGACCCTGATGATTCTGAGAGTCTTATGATAGAACTTCGCCAGGGTTTGAATATTGTTAGAGGCTTGACACTCATGTCTCAACACCGTAAATGAGTCTTGGAGTGACATACATCTGAATAATGTGTGCTGCAGTTATCACTGTTGTTTCAAGTGGACATTTATTCATTTTTAAACAAAAATTCATATTTTTCTTCACAGAAAGTTGAAAAAGCAGTGCAGATAACTTTAACATGTTGCATAATATAGTCTTGGACCCATTCTCAAAATTTTATTTCATTTTGGTTGAAATTTAGTGAATTTTGAGCTCATTTATTGTGATTTTTTGTAAATTTAGATTTGTGCAAATATGAGGGCGCTATACATATTTCAAATTATTGATTATATTTGATTATCAATTATGTTGTTTGATCTGTGAAGATTTTGGCTAAAAATGATAAATACAATTTTCTTGACGTCAGATGCTCATTTGCATATCTAATTTTATTAGTACACACCAGCATATCCCGTCAACATTCAAAAATTAGTTTTTATGAATAGCACCATCTATTTTGACACTTACAGATAAAATGTCCCTATTTCTATTGGGTTCAAACAACAGTGAGGGTTCAACCCGTTACAACCATGAAGTCCAGTTCCAAGAAGAGCATACATGGATAAATTTACAATTCTTTTCTACATTGTCTTCACCCTCATTTTATTATCGGCAGCTCCAGTTCCCTGCATGACACCTAGATGTATGGTGCTGGCAGCAGAAGGTAGAGGAGAGTCCTCAAGGTAAATGTTGGCAGGGTTGCTAGACTTTGCATTGTATCTTAACGCCACACTTTTGTCGGCATTTAACGAATATCTGTTGATACAGGTGTAATTGTGGACCTGTTTGAGAAGATCCTGGGCTTGGTGGTCATTTTCTGTCAGAATAAGAACATCATCGGCTACTGTTGGACAGACGACTGGAATTGTTCCAAGTTTCAGGGTTTCGTTCCAGTCTTCAAGTTGTAGAAGGAGATCATTGACAAATATTTTGTAGGCGAGTGGAGACATTTTTCCACCTTGACGTACACCCTGATGTATGGTAAATGAATCAGAAGTTTCTCCTTGCCACTTTACCACAGCTTGAGTATTGTTGTACCACTGATTGAGGATGTTCCAGAGCCTGTGGGGAATTCCAAGTAGTGTCATTTTTCTCAGTAAACCTTGCTGCCAGACTACGTCAAATGCCTTTTTCTGCGTCAAGGAACACTCCAGTTAACTGCTTTCTGATGTTCTCTCTTGTGATGGCCTCATTCAGTAGGACAGAAGGAGCAAGGATGGCAGTATCCTTAGTGAAACCGAACTGGAGTTTGGATTGAGAATTAGCAAATATTGGCTCAATTTTCTTTGTAAGAATATCTTCAAAGATTTTGCCAATTGTAGAGGTGACGGTGATTCCTCTGTACTTGGCCGGGTCCTCTTTGGTACCTTTCTTCTTCCAGATAGGTTTTATACATCCGGTCAAGAACGTAGTTGGTACATGGCAGATTGTCAGGATCGTGTTGAGAATTTTTGTAAGTAGGTCAGCAGTAGCTTCTCTGGAGTACAGCAAATGCTCACTGGTGATACCATCCATATCTGTCGCTTTGCCTTGCTTGAGTCTCTTAATAGCTTTGTTCACCTCTTTCTTAGTGATTCTATTTAGTTCATTATCCTCACCTGTTGAGACACTCTCAAGTACTGTAATGTCTGCCTCAACACAGATTCTGTGATTGTCATATAGAACTGCTGCGAGGTTTTGGGCTGCCCCAGTTGCTTGAAATACTGTGCGAAGCCCTGGCAGATCCTCTCAGGTCCTTTAAAGTAAGAATCATTGTCAACTCTGAGTTTGGTTGTGTCCTGATCAATTGCACCTTTCTGCTTCCTAATTAATTTGTAAAACAGCTTTGAGTCTGCCTTATGAGTGGACATAAGTTCAAGATGCAGATTATCTCTCTCTATTGCTGCCTCACGTCTAAGAAGCGTGCGTGGACATAAGTTCAAGATGCATATTATCTCTCTCTATTGCTGCCTCACGTCTATAAAGAAGCGTGCAAAGATTCTTTTTGCTCTTGTTCAGGTTTACTGTGAGGGGGTGACTTCTCTGGCTTACCTGCCTTTTTCCATTCAGCGAAAGATGACTTGCATTTCTTCATGAGTGTGACAGCTCTCGCTGAAAGTCTCTTCATTCCACTTTTGGAAGGATTTTTTTAGGGTACTGCTGGGAAAAAGTGGGGAAACTGGTAATCTCATTCCCGGGAAATCTTGGTCTTTGAATGGAAATTTTGGATAAAAAATGAAGAAATACATAAGAAATATGGAGGGAAAATTTGAAATTGTCTTCATATTCCCGGGAAATTTGACATTTTTTGCAAAGCAGCTTCAAGCAGTGAATTTGTGAGGGCTGTTACCGCCATTTCAATATCAAGCCTAGAGTTAAGCTCCCATTGCCTCATATCAAGCTGATTGCATACCTGTTTTTCTTAGCTGTCCGCGGTTTGCTGAGACCAGATGAGTTTTTTCTTTCTGCATGCTTGTTTCTTTTTATGCTTCCTTAATTCTATGGGTAGTTTAGCAGTTACTGGGACATGATCAGAACCGTTGGCAGCAGTGACATCATTGCTGTCTGTAATAACTTGTATGTCAGTCAGTTTTAATACTCTTATTGCTGCCATGTTGCATAAAGATAATCAACCAGTGATTTGCCAGTCCCGTTAGAGTGGTAGAAGGTGGGTGTAGTAGGTTACTGAGATGTAACGCCAATATCTGCCTCTTCATAGAATTTTCTAAGGATCCTGTCATGGTTGTTTGGAGGATGTCTACACATGTATGTAAGGAACCGTTAAAGTCACCACAGATAAAGATGTCATAGTCACTGTGACTTTTAACAATCACTGTGACTTTTAACAATCTGTCTGGTCATGAGGAGCAAATCTTGTAGGATGCTCTCTGATCCTTTGGATTTTGCAGGTAGGTAGACATTAATTGATAATGCAAATTCTGTTGTTCTTGTTTTTTAACGTTGCTGCACAAATTCTGCTGCTGGTGATATCAATTGATTGGATGGAGAACTCCTGCGCAATGTTCTTGTTCCAAATTATAGCACATCCTTGTTCCCCACGTTGTCTGTGTGTTGGAATAACAGGATTTAGAGTATCAAAGCAGGTTACAAAAGAGGAAATATCACCAAGATTCTCAATTCTTTGTTTTGCCTCACAGTGGTGCAACCAGTGCTCTTGCACCAAAACAATGTCGTTTGTGAAAATTAGTTTTTGAAGAGTTGTCCAGTTTGCTCTAAAGCCTCTCATGTTGTAGGTGGCGATCTTTATATGACGGCGTTCTAGTTTCGATGGGTTGCGGTTGAGGCTCTCCCGTTCCCTAAAAAAGGATCCCTCTTGATAAGAGCTATATTGATAAAGTTCTTGAGAGTTCGTATAGGTGCTTTCATTGGTGTACATCTGGGCCTTTTGATTAAATTGAGTAGATGTTCGCAAATTGCTTTGATCTTCTCGTTGTACGTTCCAGTATGGATTTCCTTGTGGTATTGGAACATGATGATTTGGGAACTGTGGAGGCCAGTAAGCAGGCATCATCCAGGGATTAATATGCCCAATGGGGAGTAGCCGCTGTTCCATAAGACTCAACCGATGTTTCAAAACAACAATCTCAGTTGCATTTATACATGCTCTAAGATCCATAAATTGTGGAGGAGCCGGCTGTTGATGAGCTCGAGACTGACAGCAACCATGTTGAGCTGTTTGTAGATCAGATATTTTGTCAGCCATCAGAATTTGCAGAAGTCTGTTAGATTTGCGCAGCTCATCAACTTGTGATTGAAGTGACAGTGTGGCGAACAGCATTATATAAGCTAAGAAAGTAACCTGCTTTTTTTTTTTGGGGGGGGGGGTAGGGTGTGTGGGGATATACCACTAAATTAGTTTCATACCATTGCCTCTTACAATTGTTAAATGATTTTATTTCCACACAGATGAAGCCAAACGAAAAAGGAGGAAGATACTTTATCGACAAGGAAGGAAAAGAAGAACATAATTTAGTAGTTGAAAAAGACAAAACAGGCACAGCAGACAATAGCGACTCTCCACACAAACACAACAAAAAGGACTTCAATAAAGAACGCAATAGAGATCATAGAACTAGCACTAAAAAGGAGCATTTTAAGAAAGATAAACGCCAAAAAGATCCAGTCATACTGGGCAAGAATGGGAAGCCCAAACCTTTCTGGGTGCTAGAGGAAGAGATTGAGTTATATGAAAATGATGAGGAATACCGCAGCATTGAACAGCGATCGGATCCTTTTGAAGGACATGCTCCTATACCAACGGAGACGATTGAGAGATATGAAAGAGGCAAGAAAAATAAAGTGGTGAGTGTACAAAGTTTTCCAGCAATTTGTTACAGCTTAAAGGGGCATTGGCAGATGGGCATTGGACAATATTTTAAATTTTATTTGAGTATGATTTACACTTCATATAAATTTTATTTGAGTATGATTTACACTTCACATGTTAGAAAATAACAGTCGATTACCAGATGTCAGGAACATTTTGATCAAAACCTTCATTAAAGTCTCAAAGTTTGAATTTTATTTTGTTAGTTGATCTTGGGTATGAGGCTATTCTGTTATTTATTGATTCTAAAAATCAAGAAAGAGACCAAAATTTGTTTGTAAAACATTCCTTTCACATCATAAATTACAGATAAATCAAAAGAAATTTGGAGTTTGCATTACATGTAGATCTCCTGAAAAGGCCAATTTTAAAATTCAAATATAGAGGACAGTATTTATCGTTGTCGACAACAATAATTAAAAATAAAAGAAAATCAAAATATTTTGATATGTAGGTTTTGAATTTGACAATGAAACTTTGCATGCTGTTATTATTACCGGTAATACATCAAATGATGCAAAAATCTCAAAATGCTTGGGGAAAAGTTTGGGGATAATGCTGAACTTGTCCAATGCCCCTTTAATACATGTGCATGCGTGATCACATTGCACGACTACCACTTTTTTAATAGTCGATTACCAGTATCAAATAGTCATGACTTTGACTATCTTGGCGACTATTGTTGAAGTTTGATCGGTGATCTTATCATCCAGTTAGCTCCAGTTTTGACCAAATTTAATAACTTACGCAAAGAAAATTTAACCTATTTTGAAGATAGCTAATGTTCTAAAAACTATGTACAGTTGAATGCAATCTCTACATGTAGCTTCTGAAGGAAAACTTGTGTGGTTTGTAGCAGAAATGAATTAGTCGACTAGTGGTCATTGATAGTTGATAGTCACGACTATCACAAATAGTCACGACTTCGACTATTGGCGACTTAGTCGTGCAATGTGAATGTGTGACCTAGAATTTTTTTTTTTGAATCCAAAAGCAGCCTCAAATGGCTTTATACAAGAGACTTCCAGATTAATCTCAAGACACAATCATTATAATTTGCATTTATTCTACAGGGTTATATAAGGAACAAGAAATTAAAGGAAGTCTTGACCAAGAAGGAGAAAAAGTTTGAAGTTGCAGCCAAACGTGCAGCAAGAGCTGAAATACTTTTGCCTGAAGAAAGTGGGTAAGGAGTATTGGTCTGGATAGTACTGGTTACTTAAATGTAAAGTGGTTTAAGAGTAGCTGCATGTTGTTGCGGCAGACGATCAAGCTTGTAGTTGCGGCAGACGACCAAACATTTGCAATTTTGTAATGTAGCACAACACATTTGTATATTTGCCGCAATAGTCTGTCGCAAAGAAAGTTGAATTTATTCCAACTCAAAATATATGTGTCTTTGAGACCATCACGACAAGTTATCGATATCGGCTTGTCATACAGCAAGCACAATTTTAGAGATGCGACAAGGTTGAGTTTGCGCACTTAACATTTTTGACGTCACGCTGGTCGTACGACCACACGACAGAAAATTCAGAAACCAGCTTATAAAGCATGGACTCAGCTTCTGGTGGTCTTGATCATATGACCAAAACCAGGGGTTTGAGTAATTTGAAATTTTTGGGTCCCAAATATTCTTTCTTGTGACCAATTTTATATCATGATCTGTGTGATTTTAGAAATTTAGTTGTCCAGAAAAAGCTATTTTTTTACATCATCAATAATAACAGTAACAGAGGAACCAAGCAGATCCCCTAATCAATAGGTCATTATACCACAAATATGTTACATTGTTGGTCAAGACAATTGTATTTGCTTTTTAAACCAATACCTCTACTTGAAGCAAAATGATTATGATAGTTTATATTAATTGGAAGCAAGTCTTAGAATCTTTTGTAGAAAAAGCTCTTTAAATATTAGTGTATTTTTAACAATAAATATGTCCTGGTGTATAGAATATATACCATTAATTGTAAAAAGAATTGCATCATGAATATGAAACTGAAAGAAGCAAAAACTATCAAACAATTTAATATCGATTATGAAAAAGTTCTATATTGTCTTATAAAAATTGAGCTTTGTTTGGTTCTAGGTATTTTATGTTCATGCTGTAGTAATTTTGCTGTATTTTAGATGTGCAACTTAGGCCCTATTAAGCGTTTCTGGGATATAATCCTTTCAGGCCTCCACTTGCCTTTTCTCCTCAATATCACTGTATTTGTTTTTGTTATGTTTTATGACCATTGCACTGTCTGTAACTTTTATGATATTGGACTGCACTGTCTGTAAATTTTATGATATTGAAATAAATTTGATTTGATTCCATTCCACAGGCCTTTGCTTCTTGATGCTTCCCTTTGTTTATTTAGGGGCGCACCATTAGATTTTCGGGGGGGGGGGGGGAAGAGAGCAGAAAGTTTTTTGAAAAAATAATTCCAGGCAGAAGAAAAAAAATTCCCCCTGAACATGGAATAGGCAGAAAAACAGTAATTTCCAGGGAAAAAAATCGCTCCCGAATGGGGCAAGAAAAAAAAAATCAACTCTGAACCCAACTTCCTGCTTCCCCCTGGAAATCTAATGGTGCGCCCCTTATGTGAATGATGGAAATAGATAACTATGAACATGAAATGGATTTATTCCTTTCTTTTTTACCAGATTTTTAGAAGCAGATGAAGGAGAGGAAACATACGATGTACTACAGAGTGACCTGAAGGATGCTGTTGACATCACAAGTGCTACTAAGGTAACAGACTAATACATAGATTTACAGGGGAGATACAAGGCACGCCATAATTTTTATTCTTGCATGGAGACAAAATTGGGGGTATTAGGTTTTTGCCGATAGCTTGCCCATGATGCATCTAGCACCTTGTCATAATGCGCGAATATTGAAACACGCACGCACGCTTTGCGTGCAGATTAGTGTATCATTTGCGTCAAGTATTATTTGCGCAGGTTGTCTCTACGCGTAACCAAGTCTTAGCACTCGGGAGTTGATTTTTAGCGGGAACCGAGTGGACCAGAATACCCCCAATTTGAGTTCCATGGCTGACAACGCCATTACACAGGCTGGTATACAAAGCCTGATATCTCCCCTGTAAATCTATGGACTGATAGCATTATATTGTGATATGCAATAAATTCGAGCTACTTTTATTTTTCTTCAAAGATTCTCCGCTTTTACCAGTCATATTGCATGCAAATCATCAGATCCTATATTTATGACATTGAGATTAGAGAAGATTTTATCTGATGCTTTTTTCAATAAGCAGTAAATTTCCTTCGAAGTTCTCAAGACAAGTATTTAAATAGCTAGTCATTATGATTGTGTATAAATCATATGCTTTATACAAAAGCTTAAATTACCAGGCAGAGATTCATTATGAAAATTAGTTTTATTTTGATGCTGCAAGAGGTCTAGATTTGAATCTTAACCCTAACCCTCTTGGACCATACAATGACAATACAATCAAATTTCTAAGCATACAGCATTGTATACTGAACTGCATGGTGTAGTATTACAAGCACAATCTTTGCAGGTTCAAGTTCAAGTTCATGCATGACTCACACACACAAACCTTTTGTCTTCTTCTGTATGGCCTAGGACCGAATAGCTTGCCTGTTTGTCTGTGTGGTCTAGGTTTCTATGCACTTTGGTCTGCCAGGGTTAGGGTTAATCTGGAAGAATCATGTCTTAGCAATTAAAGGACCAAGAGAAATCTGGAAATGCTAAACCATAAACCCTGTAAACCCAGAAGTTCAAACTAAAGATGCTGCGTCAATATCCTTTTTTCAGACTCATTTGCCCATTAACCATTTTTCCGTTTCGTCATGCAATTTTGAATGCATATGACAGCATGGTGGTTACAGGGTTGGACGCATAATCAATAGATTGTTGGTTCAATCCCCGGCCCAATCACCGCAGTGTTGAGTCCTTTTTTATCCACATTGTTCTTTCCCACCCAGGTGACAGAAATGGGTATTGGTATATAAATAGTACTGGGAAGGGAAATCAGATTCGTTTGTGTTGGAGGAGTGGCAGACCCCACAAACATACAAAGTATAGTGGAGTCTGGCTTAAACGCTAAGGAAATGAAGATGGGCACCACAGCCGTTAGCAATTACGTTTTGGTTTGGACTTTACCGTTACCTTATTGGTTTAGTTAAAGTACTGTGGAGGTAAATCAGAATTGTTTGTGCAGGAGGAATGCCGTAACCCCCACAAAAATGCGAAGTATAGTGGAGTCTGGCCTAAACGCTAAAGAAATGGAGATGGGCATCACAGCCGTTAGCAATTAAGCTTCTGTTTCAACTTTATTTCAACCTATGGCCAGCACATTCTCAAACCAAGAAATATATACAGTAATTTATAGCTTAGTTTGTATAAATTTTTTAAGATGTTGGACTATTTTTTATAGTCCTGTATTTGAGGAATAAACTCATAGACCCGTATTCCAGAAAGGTGTTTAGCTAAGCCACTGTTTTAACTGAACACCAAGGCCTGTATTCCATAAAAGGTGTTTAGCTAAACCACAGTTTTTAATTCTCGTCAACAACACAGCTCATTGAACTGTTCCACTTGAAAGCTGCAATAGTGCGTATCACTCCTGGACAGTTGATGTTCAGTTTATTCTTGGTTTAGCTAAACACCATAAGTTCTGGAATACCGGCCCAACTGTCCAGCAATGATACGAACCATTGCAGCTTTCAAGCGGAACAGTTCAACTAGCTGTGCTGTTGACGAGAAATTAAAACCATGGTTTAGGCAAACAACTCTCTGGAATACAGGCCATAGTGTTTAATATCAAAATGTAACTTTATTTCATTTATGTTTAATTTCAGGCATTTGACTTAAACCTACCCCAGTTTGGACCATATCGCATGGACTACACGCGTAATGGCAGATTCTTGTTACTAGGTGGCAAGATGGGGCATCTCACAGGAATTGACTGGATAACCAAGAATCTGATGTTTGAAATCAACGTCATGGAAACAATCAGGGATGTACAGTGAGTATGCCAGGTGTGACAAAGGATTTCAGAGTTTCAGACCATCATATAATGCAGAATCTCAGTTTTGTCTTTTGTCATCTTTTGCAGTAGAAAGAACAATTCAAAGCAGACAATTTGAACATGTCTCAAATCAAAGTAATAAATTTTCACAGAAATATCGTTATAAAAAAAGTTTCAGAAAATGGCCAATAAAAAGATTTTGTGTGAAAATGGTTATTGTCATTTGGGGGATTGCGGAAGAGCATCCGTCTTTTGTGCCCCACTGTTTATTGATACAAAAGATGTAAATTGTCACAAAGTGCAAGAAACAAGCAACCATATTGCCTCGTTCCTTTCCAGATGTTTACTATTAAATAACACTGTATAGACCTTTTCAAACCGATCTTTTCCAAAGATACCCGAAAGCTTGAACAAATTCCGATCGTTTCTGGAAAATAAACAGTACCTCTGTGCCTCATCTTTTGACAAAGTTCGACACTTCAACAGTATGTTTCCAACAATGACGAACGTTGCCGTTTTTATCATGCACTTTTGCGGTACTATTTCATTTTATTTCTTGGTCGTCTGCCGACTGCAACTGCTGTGGCACGTGACCACGTTTTCCGAAGTTTTCTGATCGCAGTTTGAAAAGGTCTATGTTAGCAGTATCACAGAAAAAATGGGTTATACATTTATGCCAACCAGGGCACTGAAATACATTGTGTTAAGGGGAGACATGTCAAACAGCTTGCTGCTGCGTTAACTACACTGATTGACAAAGTCAAATTTGGGGTATGCATCTGGAACATATTAATTTGATGCTTTACAATCATGGATAAAATAGGGCAAACACACACCAGAAAGCATCGATAATTTAGGTGAATTAATGATATTTTTTAAGATTCATTGAGAAATAGACTGTACCTACTAGTTCAGATATCGATCTGAACAACATTACTGATTATAAGCTTATGTGTCTCCCCTAAGGGTATGAATGATGTATACTAATACCTTATTATCTATAGGCTAGACAATAATTTATTGGACAGTTTAAACAGAAATCCACATTGTAGGGCCCATTATTTGTTAATGCAAGCCATGCCCTGGATTTTTGTTTACATTGTCCAATAAATTGTTGTTTTGTGTAGTTCTATTCTAGATGGTTACACCAGGAAACTATGTTAAGCAGTATCATATCAAGTAGTTGTATAAAGTTATGACAATTCCACCAGGGTACAGAGTTGCATTGTGTTTAGCCATGAATGAAGTACTCACCAAACTGTCTTATTCCTGTTTAGATAGTTACACCGGGAGACCATGTTAGCAGTATAACGGAATAAGTGGTTCTATATATATGTATGACAACCAAGGCACACAGATACATTGTGTAAAAGCTACTAAATGATGATGTTACTCATAACATTATCTCGATTGTTCCATTCCAGATGGTTACACCAGGAAACCATGTTAGCAGTATCGCAGAAGAAATGGTTGTATATGTATGACAACCAGGGCACAGAGTTACATTGTGTAAAAGCTACTAAATGATGATGTTACTCATAAAATTATCTCGATTGTTCCATTCCAGATGGTTACACCAGGAAACCATGTTAGCAGTATCACAGAAGAAATGGTTGTACATGTATGACAACCAGGGCACAGAGTTACACTGTGTCAAGGCCATGAATGATGTGCTGAAGATGGAATTCTTGCCGTATCACTTTCTTCTCACAGCATGTGTAAGTTAGAACATCTTTACTGATAATTACACTGTATTGCATTTTTACGTAAACTTTCAAATGCTTTAAATCAGTGTAAGTCAAGATATTTCATTACAAAAATTATATTTATTGCATATTCAAATAAACTGTATCTTCAGCTTAAAATTGTTAATTAATTTACATTCATTCCACATCAAAATATTGAGATACAATATTTGAAAGCATGACATGTCAGAATACATAAAATCGTTAAAACATTTGTTAAATTTGTCATTTTATGAACAAATATTTTAAACCCATAGAAATCTAACAGCTGTCAGGTTGTGACTTTTACATGCTTTTTGCCCTTTATTATCTAAAAAATGCTGACTTTATGTGATATTTGTGGTGGGTAGTCAAATAAAAGTCTAAAGAAGGTGTCATTTTGTAGCTTGTAGGTGTGGCAGAAAACCAAACATTTGCAATTTTGAGTTGTCGTATTGTAGCACGACACATTTGCATATATTGCCGCAATGGTCTGTTGCAAGAAAAGTTGAATTTACTCAAAGCAATGTGTTGTTGCAACCATCATGACTGGCTAATCAATATCAGCTCGTCAGTTTCCACACTTGAAATTTTTGATGTCAAGCAGGTCGTACAACCACTATGACAGACACTCTGAAAGCAGCTTTAACCTTTTAAAATTTTTAAAATGTTCAGGCGGTGGCGGACACGATAAATAGCATCCACTAGATT
>JXSR01S004002.1:75920-86417 GCA_000969725.1 Ophiothrix spiculata
ACTTTACCTCTCAGGTAGGAATCAAATGATCTTATTGACAAACCAACTGCTTTTAACTCTCTCCAGGTGGAGCTTTTATTACTTTCTGTCTCAGACCAACATCTTACCATTCTCATGCCTCTACACTCACTGGATAAATGATCAACAGCCCGACTTGCTGGCATCTGAATAATTAATAATCTGCGGGATAGAATATTCAAACAACATACGCGTACGCTTGTTAAGAGTATTCAGATTAGAATTCCAAAATGCAAATTCTGCTAATTAATATCTTACTATCACTAGAAATACAATACACCTTATCCCAACGTTCTCTCTTAATAATTTCTTGGTGCATAAATCTTGACATAAGCTGAGAGATAGGACCAACTACAGGAAATAACGAGTTAATTTCCCCCGCTAATGAAGCGTGCTGAAACGAAAGGTAAATTAGCTTAAAAGGAGTCGATACTATCATATATATCAGTAATTATCAGATTTACTAATAGCTACTAATCTTGATACAACATTCAATTCCATCCCAATTCCTACCTAGCCAATTCACAGATTGAACTGGCGTCCAATTAGATTTGTAAACGTTTGGGATAAGTCCGGCATTAAGAAGATCTTCTTTTACTTTTTTAGCAATAAGGTCACACTTTGCGAAGGAATCTGCTCTCCCCATCCGTCGTCCAGAAACAAAACAATAAAAATATCTTTCTTATACGCCAGTGCTGAACTAAAGATCTAAGACATTTCGTTAAAACATAAGGTGCTGTTGAAGGGCCGAAGCGCTGAAAAAGAAAAATATCTACGCCCAAAACCAAAATCTCAACTGAAGCCGAGGTATTGCGTATGCTCAGAACAAATTTCGAAATGATGGTATCCCGACTTGAAGTCAAAAGAAAACATATGATTAAAATAATCAAAGGCATTCCTCCAATCATCACAATGAATCTTAGCTCTCCAGAGGTACTTGTTTACTAATCTGAGATCGAGTATAAGCCGCTGTTTACCATACTTGACGCCACCACCCAACCGTAGGTTAATGTGTGCGAAGCACAGGCAAAACAATAACACGGGTCTCCTTCACAATTTGGCATAGTAATATGTTTTTACCAGGATGAAAATAAATCGAAATATCTCAGTCAAGAGAGATCACCAGCCGATTGCGACCATGCATATAGGTAGATGATTAATATAAATACAAATTTCAGTCGTTGGTTTGTCAACCAGAAGTTCAATATGGAATTAATGGTACATTTTGTGGAAAAATTATGAATTCATGACGTAACATCCGGGCTTTATGCTTATTCTTCTCGTCCCATATTGCAACACTATAATAGTTCGTTTTACCGACAACACGATAGACTGGCCTATTGAGATACAGATATTCACCGCATCACAAAGCCTGTGGAATATGGGATACGTGTCACTGCTAGTATAAATGTTATTTCCAGCCATCCCATGTTGCAATACGTTAATTGTTTAACACTATGGTTCCGTTGACCTTCCAATTACATGAATTAGATATATGATAAGTTTATGCACAAAGCAACAATTGTGTATTGTGGGTAGGATCTAAACACGGGAAGTATCACTTCACTAACCTTCAGAAGATCAGGTAGCCCGCAGGTAATTTGATAATCTTCGAGGTCGATTTTCTAAAAGCGCAGTTCCAGGAATTTTGAATTAAAAATGACAAATGATTTCCGGGCTACTTCTTATGAGCCAGCCAAGCAGTTACCTGGACAAAGCTAAATTAGATGGGGTGGGGGAGCGTGTAGTTTTTTGGGTAATATTAAGTCCTTTTAATACCATTGAACATACGTGCCACCACGCTACAGAGCTATACGCTCTGTAGCCAGGCACACCCTATGATACGCGTACGCCCTTATGCACTACATCCAACCACCACACACACTACGATCATTGCATATCTGGTTCGCTGAAACAGACGGTGGATTAACGACATGTGGAGGATTATACGTTTCAATTTATAAGGTTCTTGGAAAGAAGATCATAAATCGCTTCGAAATAAAATCACTATGAATCAAATTACCATGTATCTTAACTATAGTAGCACTATATGGGGCAACACATGCTATTCTTACTTGGATAAATTAATCAAAATTCAAAAGTGAGCTATAAGAAAAAAATCAAACAGACATTATAGAGCTCATTGTGCACCTTTATTTGCTCAACACAATTTACTTACTATAAATGATCCATAGATTTTGAATCTCGGAACCTTCATGGATAGATTTTGTACAAATGATTTACCGGTTGCTTTTAAAAACTTTTTCTCAAAACGATCTGAAGTTTACAAATATCAAACACGATATGCAAATAATTTGAATGTTTCAAGCAATAAAAACTGCTTTTCTGATCGTAGCACACGTTCATCTGGCCCAATCCTTACTATCCTAATCACAAAAAAGAATCAAATTCTGTCACTATAGTATTCAAAAGCATCTCAAATTGGCAAAACAGTCTCAAATTGAAAATAATCTCATAATGTATCTCATTTTGCTCCAAAAAAATAATAAACATTATGAGATGATTTTCAATTTGAGAAACTTTTGCCAATTTGAGATACTTTTGAATACTAGTGTGTGAAACATGTTCGTAAACAATTGAACAAACCCTTATCAAGAAATATGAATAATACCAAATCTTGAATCGACTTTGATCCGACATCATTTTGTCCTTTTTTTAAAATCTTGTTATAAGTTGAGTAAATTTGAGATCTATGATCTTATTGTTTGATATTCTTCTGTTATATGATTTTTTTTATGTTGTTTATTCGATGACATAGGGATAGCATAGGCTACTTTCAGACCTTTCTGGCCTTCTGGTCTATTCCTCCATCATTGTCCATTGGGGTTCTTTTATGTGCTTCAATTAGCTTAGTCGGGTAATCGTAGCGCGGGCATTGCCGCGATCTGACTGGCCATGTGAGTCTTTTTCCGATGCCTAAAGATATTAAATAAATTCCACGTGTTGAATTAATCACAAGAATCCACCAATAAATTGTAAACGTTTTTCTCCAATTACTCAAGAAGGCGATATTGGGTTATGTCATGATATATTGCACAAAGTGTGAAAAAAGAAATAGTGAGTCCAAATTGATCCCCTTTACTTTTAAAATTCCTAATTGTTGAAAAATAAAACCGATAATATAGATGTCTCTCCTCTTATTTCTCCCATTTTCTCCTTCTTACCTACTTCCTTCTTTTCTATCTATTAAATCAAGCATGTATCCAAAAATTAACTTAATGTCGACTATAATAAACATGTTACTTTCTGAAGGTGCACTTTTTAAGATTTCACACCCCTATTTGTTGCTCCTACGTTGACATTTTTATCCGGAAATCCGGCAGAGCAATCTGCGTCTCTACCATTCTCTCCCCTGAATATGTTTCCTTACTCTAACAACACGCGGTGCCAAACATTTGCACGTATTGGACAAGTTATGCTACAATATGTCAAACTACTTAGTCAAAATTAATCAAAAATGGATAGAACAACCAATCGGCGTAATTAATTTTCCCATGCCAATTACTTAATTTTTTTTGAAATGTTACCGAATGCAAATTAGTATGATGCACACTAAAGTCCTTGTGTGTTGATTGGCTAAACGGCTGTGTCGTTTAATATCACAGTTCGTTTATTGCAACGATAATGACAATGGTTGCGTATGATTGGAATGATGTTGCACAATCACAAGGTCCATTTTTAATATAAAAGAGACCACTGTTTTAACGTCGTCCATTCAAGCTGCTACTACAACCGACCACAATGAGATTTATTGCACTTCTTTGTTTGGGTGTTACCCTGTGTACTGCTCTCCCCAACAAGCATGCTAAACATCTGAAGAAGGTAAGCAAAATTTATTTTGATTTTACAATTTTCAAAACTTTTAAAAATATTTTCTTAGCTTATTGTTTCTTATGTTTATATATAAGCTCATGAAAAGAGTAAGAAAACTGTTTCGAAAGTCAAACTCCTTCAAGAAAAACAAAATCTGATCATATATACTAGAATTAAATAAATTGAATTTCATACAGAAAAATATTGTTAAAAATTTATCCTTGTCACTGAAAGTATGCTTTTGTTCATTACTGCATTTGAACTATACCTTTTATGAGTCGTGTATTTTGTGCTCTTTTCACAAAAGAATTGTATAAAACAGTGAGTTATTGTAAAAAGTATATTGTGGAGGAGATTGCATGTTTGTAAATATCAGTAAAGGATATTAAAGTATCTTATGAAATATCCAGTTGTATTTTTTTCTTCTATGACACACATTAGTGTATCGGACTAAAACAAAATAAACTGCTTTGGTAGACCTAAAACGAACTCAAACGAATAAAAATGATCATTGTCGCCGTTACTGGAAAAAAAAATGATCACAAATTAATAAATAATAAATGGAAAACAAATGAAATGAAATAAAAAAAGAAAAATCTTTTTTACGAGTTTCTGTATGACCTCAAGGTCAACATTGAATGTCAGCTAGTTGTGCGCCATTGAATACATGTAGAGGACTTAAATAGGACAAACGATGTACAAAAAGGACCCAAGTTCAATAACAAATTCTTTCGTTCCAATTTTTGAGAATCTGAAAACTGAAGTTAAATATCTCACAAACACAACTTCGGAAATCCTTTTATATCACATTGGCTACTAAAAGACGCATATTGTGTTAGCTTTACTTTAGAGATCCTTGGCTTTCTAAATAATTCACGGAAACGTTCAAGTATGATCTATCGTTTCGGTTCAAAATGGGCCACATGAAAAAGAAAAAAAGAAAACTATTAGGGTGGACATTGTGAATCAAGTAGACAATGAAAGAAAGAGGGACACATTTGGATAAATAAGGCAAAGATTAATGCGGACTTAGATTTTTTGGCACATTAAACAGGGGTTACACTTTTAAATCCACAGGACAAAAGGACCAGTAAGTCTCAAAATCCACAGATCCTTCACTAAATTTACAGGTGCTTCAGAAGGACTTTTAATTCCAAAATCAGTGACAGCCTAAAAAAACGATCGGACCGAAGGACCATCTCATTGCTGAACGGGTCGGTCACTCCGAAATTCTGTCAGTCGGAACCGACGGTCCGACGGTAAAGTCGAACCCTGATTAAATATTTGACACAACAATAATCTGTGTTTTTACATTTATACAATAATACACTTTTGGATTATAACGAAGATTTGATGATGGAAAATCGATATCCTATATAAATCGTTTATTCTATATTAGAATAGCCGTGCAATGATTATTTTCCATTGCACGGCATGAAATAAACCTGTGTGATATCATGATATAAAACAAATATTGAATGCCTATGCTCGTGCAATAGTACAAATATATCATTCGGTCAAATTTGAACTGATCCATTTCACTCGGCTACGCCTCGTGAAATAGAAAAGTCCAAATTTGACCTCATGATATATTTTGTACTATTACACTCTCAGGCACGATAACAAGTATAGAATACACAGGCTATCACAGAATAATACGTTTTAAATATAAACCCGGTGTGAAAGGAATCTTAGTCCCTTGAAATGGTAGTCCGCCTTCCATAGACCATAACGGAGTAAAGTGTAAAACTAATGTTGTGTGAGAGTTTTTAGCCTATAAAGTACTTTACTGTATACAATCCGGACAATAAGAACGGGAGACGTACATACCTGCTACACCGGTATTAATGACCTAAATATGATATACCCGCTACTACTAAAAGGATGAACTAGAAAACACATCACGCATTAATCAGGTAATAACGATTTGTTAAGAGAAAAACACTTTAAGGAAGTTTTCCATTTAATATATATATATATATGGCAGCAGATTTCTGATATCTTATTTATGTTTTAACAGAGGCAAGCAGATGCAGACTTGTGTGGTGCTATCGAAGGCGGTGTAGTGCCAAGCTGGATGACAGTTTGCGACCCAGACCCAGAAAACCCAGGCAAACAAGTATGTATCTTCACTGACTTCCTCTGTGACGGAGAGCCTGACTGTCCACTCGGCGAAGATGAATTACATGATCAATGCGGTGAGTAGTTATTTTTACCAGATTGTTGAGATTAAAGAATCAGATTTTTCGATAAAATATTATGACAATTTGCTGGAAGGAGGTATATATTACAGCATCCTTAGAGTATTACTTAAATCCTCTTAGAAGGTTTTTGTGCTATGAATCTCATAAAATAGCTTTCCAACTAATTGCAATGCTCTATATCATGGTCAACTTAAAGACTAATTAAAAAAATAATCTCAAGACATTTTCGTCTAAACTAAATTAAACATTTAAAACACTAGTCATGCTAGAGTATGTAATTTGTTTAAAAACCAGACTATTATAGCAATTGATAGATTTGACGGATAATTGTTTGCCTGAGAGAAAAAGTGATTATGTTATATAGAGGGGAATGCCAACTTTGGGACCCGATTAATTTTATTTCAACAGAATAACGCATGGACTTTTTAAAATGTTTATCATGCAACTGCCCTTACATGATTTTATATTAATTTGTTTGTTTTTAACTATTATTTTTGGATAAGAATTAATACCGGTTTTGTAACACAATGAAAACAAAAATCATGACTTAAAACAGAGTCTAAAAATACTGTGAGTTAAAGTTTATCAGCAGTTTTACACTGCTTTTGGAAAAACAAAGAAAGCAAACATGATGTTGGGTATTATGTAAAACCACACAGGCCTGATGATTATTAGGCTCATTCCAAAGTAACGTTTGTGACCGAAAAATTGAAAAATTTCACAGAACCTAGCAAAAACATTATATCAACGAGTTTGTTGTTGATAATGGTGCTCACTGGTGGGGTCAAGACATGTAGATGTTTGAAAATTAAATCAATTGCCAAAATCCTGAGTAAAGTCCATGTAACGTTCGGTAACGTTTGTGACCGCGCACGGAAAATGTTTTTTGCTCCTAATGGCTTCAAAGTACAATTTCTCTGACTTTTCATTGATGTTTTTATTGCGCCTTACACCGATTATGGGAAACATATTTACAAATATTTCATAAAAATTACAGAACATTATATCGCCAGGAATTATTTTAATGCATTGTTTTGTGTTGTAACGTTTGGTAACGTTTGTGACATTTTTGAAACAAAACATGTGCTCATTCATGCACGGATAGACAAACTTTACAATTTCTGATTGGGAAATACTTCTTACGTACCAAGTAACAAATGTATGACTGAAAAACATGTTTATGTGGTCGAATAAAAAAGCTGATTTTTTTGCTTGAAATAAAAAAAGGTTCAGTTTCCACTGGAATGAGCCATTAGTATATGCACAGGCCCCAAACTTATAAAACGTAAAAGAAGTACAAAACTGGAACAACATATTCTGCAAATTGCTTATTTCAACACTTATGATTATTTTCTTCAAAATTAGGCGATGATGCAGGTGTAGACTTGTGCAGCCAGATTGACGAAAACGGCGTGGTACCATGGTGGATGACAGTGTGCCAGGACCAAGCCAAATGTATCTTCTCTGACTGGGTTTGTGATGGAGAGGAAGACTGCTTTGACGGTAGTGATGAAGCTGAATGCGGAGGTGAAGGAGGTAAATAGTCATTAATAAACGACCACAATTAACAAAAAAAAAAAACCTTAACGTAAAAGGGAAACAACATACGTATTCAAATTAGGAACAAGAAACAGCAAACAAACAGACAAAAAAGAAACAAACAAAACAAACACACACCCTCACACACACCCCACCCGGTCAAATTTAAGAGAAAAAAAAACACGTTATGAATTGCGAAATATGTGTTTTCCAATGATAATGAGTTCTGCTATCTCAAAATGGGCAAAAAGTCACAACTTAAGTTTTTATAAAAGAGTTTTACAGTAACATTTTGACAGTCTGTTATTAAGATCGAGTTTGAATCTAAAATGTGATAATCAAAATGAGTATAGTAAGAAATAAAACGTCCTTTTAACGGCCTTATTTATCATAACCATCTTAATTATCAATTCACGCTGCAACAAACTCTAACGTCTTCCAACTGGGTTTCCTGGGACCGAATTTCTTGATATGCTTCCCTTATAGAAACTGAATAAAAATTATGCCTTATTATTATACATTAATTGAAAGTTGAGAATGTTTATGATTTAAATTTGTAAAAAAAAAAAAACACCCTTAAATTTATATTATTGCAGGAGCAGGTTTACGGCATTATTAACCATCATTCATCTGAGAGCCTGCTGAATTCAACAAGTTATGAACATTTACTAACATTATTTCTTCAAAGACTTCATGCTATATACTTAAATTGAAAAATGATTGTATGGCACTCTTGTCAACTTTATATATGATTATTGCCTTGGAGGTAAAACTTGTGTCGTTTGCATCTTATTTTTATTAAAATATTTCAAATCAAACATCAAATCAAGTTGACATATATCGATAGACCAGAGTCAATTGGAAAACATTTTCTAAACGTGTTTTAATTTATATTCCTGCAAATGTTTTAATAAAGTTATGAAAGATATATTGGCAATGGTACATTAATTTATTAATATGTGATTCTATATCTTTCGAACATGGAATTGCAAATTGAAGTGAAAACACCTGTTTTGATAAATTTTCGCACAATGTTTGATGTCTAAATCTAAACCTAAATTTGCTATTTTATCTAATACAAAATGCAGTTTTTATTGAATGCAGTGAATAACATTTTGCCGGCAAGTCAAAAGTAATGTGTATTAATACTAACGCTTAAAAGACCGATTTCTACAGTTATCCCGACACTTTAATTTTACACTGTTTTTGTTTTTATTTTTTTATTAATTCGTATGTAGCTGACCCAAATTTTGATGAGTAAAGTTACATTTTATTTAAAAGTTAAATTCTTTACCTCTTATTTGAATCATATATTTCTTTTTATCCACCTAACAGATGACATTGACCTGTGCGAATACAAAGGAGAGTCTTGGTTGAAGGTCTGCGACTCTGGCAATGAGTGCTACCTTGACGACTGGGAATGCGATTTGGAGGAAGATTGTGAGGATGGCTCAGACGAGAAACCAAGTGAATGCCAAGGTAAATCACGTGACAGTATAGACATGTGACGTCATTAGTATGCAGTATACTCACAAACCATTGTAGGGTATTCCCCTGGGGGATCACTCAAGTATAATCTTTCAGGCATAGCTTGACAAAGAAAAAGGTGAATTAGGGTTGTTTTTGAGGACTGAAGGATCATGGAATCAGGTGACAACGTTTAGGGTATCAAAAATAGCAAATTTCAAGACATAGGGTACTTTTTCAAATATTAGGGAGAAAACGGTATCGATAGAATCCCGATTTAAGGTGGGTATAGGTGAAAAAGGGTATATTTTGACTTAAGAACTCTCTTTAGGGGTGTTTTGAAAAAAACTGTGGTCATGCTGTGCCTGCAACATTATACTTGAGTGGCCCCGAGGAAATTTCATTGTTCTTTGTTCAGCAGAGTGCGCGCACAATCGGGAGTGTACAATCATGGTACAATGTTATAGTTTTATTGTAATTGTTGGCCATTTTAGGCATGTTTAAAAAAAAAAATCAAATGCTATTTTGCGCGTAAGTTTCCGCACCTAATCCGTTGCCTTTGTATAGACAATATTTTGAGGGCAAGAAGTTATAATGCACTAGTGTTGAGAATAAACTGGTTCTAAAGTCACATATATAATATATATATATTTTCTATCGTTATTAGAGAACAAAAAAGATTAGAAACATAAACGATAGCAACTTAGAACTAACATTAACGTACACACTATACAAATTCTCAGATATATAAATGTATCTTGATGACTAAAGAAAGAAACCACTGGATATAGTCTAATGTCTTGTTTATGTCATTTTTATCATCAATTTGATATGATAAGCTTTAAAATTAAGATACAGCATCGGTAAAATTAACCCATTTTTGTATATCTTAAGCGTTTTGTTTTTTTGTACATAATCGCCATGCTTACACTTCTTGTATTTTTATGATAATTTACTTCCAACAGAGAAATGGCTTGCAAATACAGAAGGATACAGAAGCGGCAAGAGAAAGTAAACAGCGAACGATTATCTACCAGGAAAATAGACGTATGGATTGTTGACCAACCACATAAATGTAAAGAACATTTCTATCATCTAATGATGTATAATATTCCGATGTTAAAGACCAAATAATTGCAATTAAAATGTTTGTTTTGGGGTAAATACATAAATTATGTCAACATAAAAACATAACATATTTATTTAAAAAACTGAAAAAATGGAAATAAAAACAATGCTTAAGCAGCAACATTGAGACTATTAAGAGTCATAATTTTATTTTGCACATGATACTATATATCATATCACCTTTGATCCCTCATTATCGAAGACTATAATCGTGATGATTGGATACCCCAGCTGCTAAAGTAATCAGTGAAACTTCAGAAGACAGTCGGTCAATCAACCACAATAGATATCTAAACAAACCTCCTCA
>JXSR01S004003.1:64252-76401 GCA_000969725.1 Ophiothrix spiculata
TGATTCCAAGTATATGAAAATTCTGCAACAACTACTTAAAAGCATAGTAAAGACTACTGACCATGTCAGATTCAGAACTAAATTTAAATCTGAACTTGACCTAAAATATGATTAGTTGAATACTTCAAGTTGAGCTTTTTCAGCTACTAACTTATTTTAATACTGTTGTCCCAAATGTAATTTATTGATTGTTGAATTTACTTATTTTCAGGGCAACCGGACACGTCTTTAACAAATAATTCGATTGATTTTCTAATAGGCTCCTTGTACTTTTCACAAAGTCATTCACCTAAAACAGTTTCACAAAGTCATTCACCTAAATTCACGTTTATGCAAGATAAAATCACTTACAAAGAGTCGTAAGCAATAAAACAAAAAATGCCTTTAAAATTGAATAGGGAAAGTAATAGGAATCATAATCATGGTATATTTTAAATCAGAAATGACCACAGGAAATATAATTTTTTCTTCGTCCTTAAGGATAAAACCATCGATATTTTGCCTGTATGTATCTTTAGAAAAATCTTGAAAACATCATTTCAAAAAGCATACAAACTTAGCCACATATAATTTATTTTCTTTAACCTGAAAGTACTTGTAAACCGTTGCAGCGCCTTTGCCCGCAGGTGTCCCAACTATGAAATAAATTACCAAATCTGATTCTGAACCATGCCCCATGAAAATCTTCAAGCACTCTAATTCAAACCATTGATTCACTTGTTGTCAAAGGTCACCATCAGACTAGCTGCACTCAGCATATTGAGTATGGGCTCCGTAATCTTAAACTAACCTGTCCTCCAAGAGAGTGAGTGCCAAATTACAATAAATAATTTGTTCTGTCGATAAATGCTAAGGTAAATCTTTCAATGAAATTACATCAATAAAAATTAATCATACTTGCAGTTCTCACAAACATCTATTTATGGTATTTTGCTCGTAAAAATCAAACTGCAAACAAATCAGATCTTAAAGTTTGCGACGTATTATTTTTTACTAACTTTTCATTCATCTTTGCAAATTAATTTCTATTAAGCAGTTTTTGTTATCATTTACATCCCTCACAAGTTTCGACTTATTCTGATTCTGCACTCTCAAGTTACAACTCACTAGTGCACAATAAGTGTGGTTTGTAGAATGTGATTGTGACAACTGTTAGACCTCGAGAGAAAATAGTCTATTCACGGATTTATTGTAACAATGTTTACTTTTTTATCATGCACAATATCTCTATTTTCTTGTCTATAAAACCTGCCTTACTTTTATTTTTGTACAGTGTATGCGCACAGAATTAATCTCTATTTTTGTAACTTATTCATTTTAGCACCAATTAAGTGCGAGTATCAGTGATTTGTAACAGTCAATCATATTATCATTACCAAGATTTGAATAAAATAAAACAAACTGAGTAAAACTAATTTAAAACATTAGATTTACATTTTCAGACTTAATCCAGTTTATATCAAATATAATTTGCTGTAATTTTGTAAACTGGGTGTCTCCACCCACACGCCTAGCGTCTTTTGTGGCATCCATATGTTTCTTACCCTAGTATTTATCGTCTTATATTATACAAAAATGTATATTATTATACACAATTACACAATGTATTTACCGTATTGATCAATATGTATTTTCTTGTGTATGGTGAGATGAAACAAATAAATTAAATTAAAATGAAATGAAGTTAAACAAAATCAAATATCCCGTTAATTTCTCCAAATCTTCTTTAAAGCTATGTCCATATCATAATCTGCAACAGTCACTCCATATAATATCCAATAACAAAACAAGTACATGTATATCGCTTTCTGAGGTCATAGCTGACTTCGCCTAAAAATCAAATCCCTTGGTTTTTGTTTCTAAACTAGTCATTGGTAGGACTTTTTACTCCATCATGTCATCTAGAAATCACTTTTTATTCTAGTCAACTCCAGTAATAGAAAATAGACAATTCTAAGCCAGTTAGACTCCACATGTCTGCCAGCCAACATCGAAACAATGCACACCTTTAAAATTTGTTTAACACCTTTAACAATCACCTTTAACATGTATTGTTAGTGAAGTGAACTAACAACCGTTAATGACAGTTACATGGCGAACCCTCCCTTTACGCTCGTTTGGTTCCCAATCATCAGACAGTCTCCAATGTCTTTACCAGATGTACATTCAGGGGTGCATTATGCATTAAGGCTACGTCACACATCACCGTATAGAGCCAAAACGTATACATGTACATATACGAGTATATATCGATTGATTCCTAATCCAGTGAACGTCACGTGTACGTTTCGTGATGTGTGACAGAGCCCTTAGGGTCGATTAAGTACACTATACAGGATATAAAGTAAAATAACTTCAAGATAGTCTGTTCATGTGTTCCAGTTTCCCGTCTTGACATTTAGCTCTCATAAATAAAAATAGGCCAGTCAATATTTAAGTAAAATAAAAAGAGCTATCAGCAAAATGAAAGCAAGCAATCAGTTTCAAAACGAGCGGTCAAATGATGTCAATTATAGCTCACAAATGTGTGCTAGGGCATTGAGAGTAGACAGGATTGATATCAATAGCACCAGACCCAGGCAACTGATAAGCTAAGACCAATCAGCTGTGTCACTGAACCTTGCTTAGAGCTCAACTACTAATTTATTGTCAACACTTAATACAGTATACGCTTATGTTTCCCTCAAAGGTTTAAAACCAGACCGAGTCAACTCTTTTGGGCTATTTAAAGCATTTTTACACTTCAAATAAAATACCGTATCCAGTCGTCCAATTCAACTACTCATTTTTGGAATTTAGGTCACGTTACAGTTGAGCGCTTTCATACTAGCGTGCCAAAAATTGTTAAAATAATTTGAATAAAGTGTCGGTCATAGAGTATGACTATTTGTCAAACTTTTGGATGTGGGGATTTTGTTTATTTAAGGAGATTGTCAGATGGAAAATAGTTGAATTAGACGAGTGGATAGGCTACTTTATTTGATAACATTCTTTGATAAGGGGTCGCTTGTACCGCACTGGTCCAATTTTGCACCCAACCTGGAATCTCTGGCAAAGACAAACAACTATGGTTTCTAAATTATTGATCTACACGTTGATTATACCATGTTATACAAGCTGGTTATACCTAATTGGGCAAAACATAAAAAAGATATCAAAAATGATATACTTGAGGAAGTAATACTTAAACTTTAATTAAATGAAAACCAAATCCTCTGCGTCTTATTTTAGTCTTTTCATATCATTTTAATGAATTTCCCTATTGATGATAACAATATTTTTTGCATGGCATTGTGTCCAAATTGACTTTCAATAACCCTTCGTAGAGTCATATTTTGACTTTGTTTTATAAATATTGTGGTCCATGTAGTTTTTATAATTGTAATACTAATGTAGACTTTTAAACAAAAATGAGGTTGTCAAATTCAGAAAATTAATCTCTTAGCATACAAGGTAAGTTTTGATCCCAAATTCACACATTTTGATTCCAAATGTTAACAAAACACCTGTTGCAAGATGTACAAGTTTGTTGATTATTCAATTTGTTTACAGCTTCAAAATGTTGGCTGAAGATGAGGAGTTGGTTCCTAGATAGTCCCGAGATGGTCTTTACAAACATGCTTAAATAGTTGTTATACTACATGCCATTTACCATGTCTTCATGGTGTCAGGACTATGGTCCAGGTAGATGTTTTCGGAAGAACATGCTAGTTTACCTACGTGTATGGACTATACGAATACTTTGTTTTTTGCATAGAAAATCTGTCCACTTGATAATTTAATTAAAGCACGTAACTTTTTTGGTGAATAAATACGTTTTATTTAACTTTTAAACATTCTTGTTTTAGGTTTTATGGCGTATTTTTGATTCTTCATAACACATGCCATTACTTATACATCATAAAGTTGATTACTATTGTAGCCAGACTAAGGGTCAAATCATGGTTCATTTGAGCTATCAAACATTTTAATGTTTAAAAGTTAAATAAAAGATTTATGTATTCACACAAAGGTAACGTGCTTTAATTAAAAATTATCATGGTATTTGGATTCCACGAAGGTGAATGTGTTGGTGTTTAATGTGACCAAGGAATTTTTATAGGGGAAACGGAATTATCCGCCGTATAAATCCTATGGGAAGGCGGCCATCTTAGATTGTCGCTCATGGAGGGTGAGTAATTGTACCTCCGGCCTTTTACGGCTACGCGTGCCTCACTTCGAGAGTCTTCGCAACAGATTAGCGGGAAAATTGGCGTACTTTGATCATAGCAATTCGCAATACACGCTACTTGAAACGCAATAACTCTGCACCATGAGCGACACAATATGGCGGAAAATATCGGTTCCCCTTTAAAACTCCCTTGGTTGTGACAAACAGTCTGCTTCAATATCCATCGAACTTCATTATTTGTACTCCCTTGTTTAATACTATGGTCACATAACCACCGGTCGTCAACCAGTGTCGTTAGGAAGCAGTAAAGCCGAAACATCGGCATTGGTGAATTCTTGTGTTGCCCGGTCGGTCACCGGTCAATCATCGGTTGTTATTGGACCGTAACTGAGGACATCGTTAACAGGCCGTAAGGTTTTAACTCAAAGTTAAATTCTTGCGACATGTTTTCGGCGTGTCTACGGCTCATGGACACCGCTCGGTCTCCGTAGTACGGAAACAGTCCGGTTGGTGTCCGCTGAATTTCTACCCGTCCTGACGCCGTAAACACATCGTAACCTCGTCGCAAGGTTATGTGACCAGGATATCAGTATGTCTGTTTTTAAGATGCATTGTGTTCAAATGTCTCAAAGGGCACTGTCGCCGAAGAGATATTGGATTATTGAAAAAAAAAATCTTCTTCTGTTTGAATTTTGATTTGATTCAATGCATCATATCTTAAGGTTTCTTAAGTTGGATTTTGACACGTCTTTATCGAGTTCAATTCAAAGCTTTTATAGCATTCAAATATTAATTTTCTAAGAGCTCAATTTAGTTTGAACATATTTGTTCTTTATGTTCACATTACTTTGCCTGAGCGTCTTTCAATACACACTTTTAACTTTAATGATGTTATTTCAATTGGCACCAATTCCTTCTTAAATAATTCATGACATATATGTATGTAAATATTCCCATTGCTTAATTACCACTAATGCAATCAAATAGATTAGGTTCTCATGAAATGTGACTGACTTGACATTTTGAATGACAGCAGTCCATCAGCCTGCAGACATTTTTTTTCACAATGTCATCCTTGAACGATTTATTCAAAATTCATTTCGTGGAATATATCGAGGGTTGAGAGCCATATATGCACGAGCAACAAAAGAGCCACAAGGGCGTATTTGCACCTTTGTTGCACGAGCAAATACGGCCTTGTGGCTCTTTTTGTGCAGATACGGCCGTGTGGCTCTTAATTTGCAGATACGGCCATGTGGCTCTCAACCCTCGATATATGTTACTTTTTAAGGTATAACAGATATTAGTTAATGCATATTCAAAGTAGACAATGTATATTTATTTAATTGATCAGAATGTTCCTTATCAAGAAAAATATCTTTATTTTATCATAATCTAGAGCTTTGATTTTGTAAAAGAATCCTTGTTTGATGGCTCACTACTGGCAAATGAACGGTTGACAACTCGATAAACAAAATTATACTTGAAAACAATAGTACAATTAGTGTTTTATAACTATCTGTCTGTAAGTCAGCATAAACAATATCTTAATAATACTAATGTCGTTCTCACTGGTGGCTCAGTATGTCTGTTCTAAACATGCGTTGTGTACATATATCTCAAAGGGCACTGTCGCCGAGAAGTTATTGGATTATTGAAAAAAAAAATTCTCCTTCTACTTTCTTCTTCTGTTTGAATATCTTATTCGGTTCAATGCATCATATCTTGAGGTTTCTTAAGCTTGATTCTGACACGTCTTTGTCGAGTTCAATCCAAACCTTTTATATCTTTCAAATTATAACTTTCTATGAGATTAATTTAGTTTCAATATATTTTTTCTTTATGTTCACATTAGCTTGCCTGAGCGTGTTTTGTACTTTAGACTTTAATGGTGTCATTTAAATTGCCACCAATTCCTTTCTACATATTAAAATTCATGACATAGATGTATGTAAATTTCAATGGATTTATTACCACTAATGCAAACAAAGAGGTTAGGTCCTCATGAAATGTGACTGACTTGACATTTTGAATGAACAGCAGTCCATCAGCCTGCAGACATATTTTTTTCACAATAAATATCCTTAAATGTTTTACTCAAAATTCGTCTCGTGGAAAATATGTTGTGTTTTTTATGGTAAACAAATATTAATCAATACATATTCAAAGTAGACTTTTGTATATTGATTAAAATGTTCCTTGCTCATCAATAAAAATAACTTTATTTTATCATATTCTAGAGCTCTGATATTGTGAAAAGGTCCTTTTTTGGGTTCACCACTGACAAATGAACGTACCGCAATACGATAAAGAAAATCATACTTGAAAACAATGGTACAATACGTGTTTTATAATTATCTATCTGTTAGTTAACATAAACAATATCTTATTACTTATATCGTTTACAAAGTAAGCAGTTTGCCAATCACAATAACACTGTCAAATGACTATTGTATCAGTTGACAAGCTACTTTAAATTTAGCATCAGAAATTAGAAGTGTTTTGAGTTTCGAAGTAAAAACATATAGAAAACGTATAAACCGGGGTGACTTTGAACGCCGGGGTGACTTTGAACACAATTTCAACAAGGTGGATCTCGAATGGTTTGTAAAGGATTACTAAATTACTCAAACATATTTGATTGTGACTGACTGTACGGTACCTTAATATTAAGTTCAAACCTTCTAATGTGCCTTATATCATGTTTGGGTGATACCTTCCTTGTATTATGACCAAACGTGCTTGATTTGTTGATTTGAAAAATGATCACGATGATGGAAAGTTTATAACCATTTTGTCTTATTTCTTATTCATTATTTGCAATGCCAGATCAATTTGACAACTATCAACTTGAACTGTGATTTCTAAGCTGGATCCTCTAATGAACAATCAAAATGAAATGCCGTACCAGAGGACACAATAAAGAGCATTATGTCATAAACTGGCACCAATGTGTCACAAAGAAGTCATAATAAGCGAGCATGAAGATATTAGACTGAACGTTCACAGATATCTGCCAATCAGCAGCCTGTTAGACCATGCTGCTTACGATGCCTAAAATTAAACTTGATGACATGATAAAACCTAATGATCAAATTTGAAACTTTCTGATGTCAACCTCTATGAGGGAGTACTAGTTCCACGTATTTCGTTATATGATAGATTTGAATAATACTGATAATTAAAGAATATATTTATTTTGCTGCATGAATGATCGAGCATAGTAACATTTATACCCTGGATGGAGTGAAATATATTGAATTAGTCGCCCTATATTGCAAACATGTAAGAAATCAGAAGAAATAAATAATTGAAGAAAAAGATTGTAAGGAGGTGTGCATTTTAGACAATCTTCCCCAAAACCATCAGTTCAACTGGAGGAAGTCAATAATGTGCTTACTGTGATGATTATAGAGTATCACCTAGGACTTGCATCACAAATGTTATTCAACATTTCCTAATAACTATATACCATTCCCACATATCAACCCACTTTTAATTTCTACTTTTATAAACCAATACAAATGACTTCTCATGACTTTTCAACGTGAGATAAAATTTAGGCTATTCACTACTCTAGGTTTTCTAAAATCTACTCAAATCAGAATGCACAGTCATGGGCGTAAATGTAAGATGTTGGAATTGAGTCGAAGCCAAAAACGAATGAGCATGTTTGTCGCTTGTAGGTGGCTATATGATCAGGTAAGTTGGCACTTGGCAACCTTGATGAATTGCCATATATGCATGCCTCATGAAAGTTCTTACTCTCATCAAATTTTGACCCAACCAAGCAATATCTAATCGTAAAACGTCGCATCCTGAACACTGACTTGACAAACTTAACATGAACATTTTGTTGATTTAAAATAGGAAAATGATGATTTAACACTGCTCAATATTATTGCACTGCAAAAAAACAACCTTCTTTTCTTTCGTCAAGTTCGCCTCGTTGTAGGACATTAAAATATAATTATCATTATTTTATGTTTAAGATGTGTGATTAAATGATTTGTTACCACCCAAATTCACCTATCCAATAAGATGGGTTTAATAACCAATGCTTGTAAATGTCCCAACCTACTTTTCTTAAATAAACATGGTTAGAGTTGAAATAATAAGTTGTACCTATGAATAATAATGAGGAGAAAACGGCTAGATACTAGGTCTGCACAGATATTCTTGTTCCAAATAGTCAAGCTGTATAGTTTGTGATTTCAAGCTGCATTAAGGACGCACCATTAGATTTCCATGGGGATCACGAAGTTTTTTTGGGGGAAATTCCCCCTCAATACGTAGAAGAAAAAAATCCCCCCTGAACATGGAATAGGGAAAAAAATCTCTCCCGCACGGGGCACAAAAAAAACCCGAACCCAACTTCCTGCTCCCCCTGGATATCTAATGGTGCTCCCCTCATGAAGGAACCAAATACAGGCTGTCATTAAAATAGGTTAGCTTTGCCAAAGCCGTTTACTACTTGTATTTGTTTAGATTACCTGTAGCTGTAATCTAATACATTTGTGTAAAGTGACAAATTACAAAATAACACCCATGGGACAGTTTGCTCGAATATTCTTAGTTTTATTGGATTTTCTCAAGAAAAGCAGTAGTCCACTACTCTTATTATTATTTGAGGTTTTGTTTGGCTAAGATAAAACTAAGAAAATACATCTTCTATGAGTTAATATCTTGGCTTAAGGTTAGGTCATGGTCATGACTCATTACTTCATTTTTTCCTAGGCTTTTTCTTTATCTGTTCAACTATTTTTATCAACCTTGCAAATGGTAAACATACAGACCTACCCATCCAGATACCTGACTCTTAAACAAGAAATACGAAAAAAGTCCAAACGTAGAGAACAGGTGATACAGAAATATTTACATTTTGAAACACTCACTATACATTTTGATTTACTAACATTAGTTAGTGTTATTTAAATGTTCAAAATAGTAATTTACGTATGTAAATTTAAGATATAAAATTAAACTTAAGCAATAAAGCAAGACACTGGAGGCAAAAGATCCGAAAGCTTATAATTGAAGGTGGATTTGGTTATCAGATCTCCATGATGGCTTATGACACAAGTGTATTTATTTATTTACATGATATTTTTTGCGAAATGGTAAGGAAAGTGAAATATAGGATCATGTATCCTCAAAGCTCGATAGTAAGGTAAAAAAAATTGAATCCTCTTCAATATGTACTAATGAATATAAACTGGCCATAAACACCCGATATGGTCTTCCCTCTCTGAGATTCTGTCTCACAGTCCATGACTTGTCTAATACTAGCCTTCAACATCTAGATCGCACAGCAGAACGTTTCCTCAAGAAAACCATTTCTCATAGATTTTAATTAATGGAAAAATAAGGCATTGAAAGTGATTCAATTTCTTTCTGGCACACCCTGTAATTGTAAATTCTTGCTCTCGTTTTTGACTTCCACAGGTTCCTAACTGTGGAATAAATGACCAATTATGATTCTGAACCATGCTTCGTGAACCTCACCAAGCGATTAGATTCTCTAATTCAAATCATTGATTCGCTTGCTATCAAAAGTCACAACCAGACGTAGAACTGTACTCAGCCAGCAAAATGCATACAGGTAAATCAAGTGACACCGATAAAAAAAATAGTGTGGTCATATGATCAGGTTTGTGAGAACTTCCGGTTCTCACACGCTTCAGATTATTACAAGAACATTACATGGATCTTTTTTGTACTTTGGTCTTCAAAAATTCGACACCAGTGCACTCTTAGAAGGCCGGGATCAAATTGTTGATCCTTTTTCGGGATCATTTTATTTTGATCCTTTAAGGATCACTTTTGATCCTTTAAGGATCAATATATACAAATGGATCAAATTCACAAGGATCATTTTTGATCCTTTTTTAGGATCATTTTATTTTTATCCTTTTTGATTACAATATCAAAGTTTTGATCCGTATTTCTGGTTTACTTTGATACGGAAAGGATGAGCTCACATTTTGATACCGCGTTTGGATGCAACGTGATGTTTTGTTTCATATTTGAGTACACCCCATTACCGCTACACAGCGGGGAATGTATACTATGGTGTAACATGTATAAATACGTTGATTTCATCACACAGCCCCGTGGTCGAGTGGTTAGAGCCTTGGTCTTGTAATTACCAGCAGGTATGAGTGCGGCGTGGGTTCAAACCCTGCTAGCGTCACTTCAGTGTGATGTTTTTTGCAGGTCTTTTTTATAAGAAATATTTGATCCTTTTTCGGATCAAAATTTTTGATCCTTTTTTTGGGATCACTTTGATCCTTAAAGGATAAGCTCATATTTGATACCTAAAAAGGATCAAAATTGATCCTTTTTGTCTCATATTTGATACTTTCTTTCTAAGAGTGTGCCATTAAAATGTCATTATTAACAAACTTAAACACTTATAACGAGTGTACTAATATTTTATTACTTTTATCAGGCTTCAATTTACATTAGTTACTGTCTTCCTGTATTTTCATTATATTTACATCCACATGTTTCTTTTAGAAACGGCGTATTATTTTTCCAGGCCAGGCATCCCTGCATTTTAATTACTTTCTTTATGCACTTATTATTATTTACACTGCATTCTCAGGTAATAACTGACTAGAGTTTATATTGTACGAATAGTACAGGTTGTTAAAATGTAATTATGACTGTAGCCATTGTGACTTTTCTGTTATGTGAAGTCGTAAAGATGTGTTGTCTTTTCTATCAAGAGTGCTTTGCTGTCTTTTTTATGTACTGTATCTACACCTAAAGCTTCTAATTTGAGTCTATTCACTGGAGTAAGTAAGTATAGATAATCCCCACTAAAGAGTTTGCAATCCGTAACGATTCTTTTGTGTTTACACAAGCGAAAGCAAAAAACAGTATACTTTTTCAAAATGGATTTTCAAAAGTCCAGAAGTTTTTGCATTCGGGGTGTTTTAGCAGGTAGAAATTGCCTTGAGATGACCGTTCAGGGTGTTGCAAGTACAAACGACTCTTAGGGAAGAATTTTTGCGGGGTTGTTTTTCTTCCTTTGCTTTTCTCTCTTCTTTTCTTTCTTTCTTGAAAAAGAGAGAGGATGTGCGGGGGGGAGGAAGGATTTGAGATATTTTTCAGAGGGGTAACGGTATGAATGATTCAAGAAAATAAGATATTTTCCCCCGTGAAATTGTCAAAAATTGATGATTTCCCATATGAAGGAACGTATTTTCGGTTTTCCTATTGGTTCAACGTTATAAAAAAAATTATAGGTATGATTTTTTCCAATATGCCAAAGTGTTAATAGTAAAAAAGTAGGTTCGGACTTACCTCAATGATGGAGCACATGCCGTGCTTGCTTATATTTGGTACTGTCTGGCTTTCATTTACCACTCTCTTTATTGCAAGGCGATATTATGAAGTAATGTTTAACTTGTTTAAGTATCCACATAGTTTTGTCTTCGCCATGCTAATATCAACTGGATTTGATTTCGTAGCACGGTCCATAACAACGGCCATTACAAAAGGTCATACTCATGACACATTGGTATACGCGCATCATTATATTATGTCCAAATGTCAAAACACCCCAAATGTGAAAAAATCTGGACTTTTGAAACTCCATTTTGAAAAAGTAAGCTGTTAAAATCAAAAGCAAAATCAAAAACCTCTGGCTTCTTTAAGGTTTTGATTTTTGTGGTCCTCTCCTGCTTGATGCTAGAATAAGTAAAAGCTAAGGTCTTATATTCGGTTGCATCTTGAATAATTTTGAATTTTCATTAATATATCTTTTGATCTTAAAAGACAGACACAGTGTATCTTCTCCACAAACTTAGTGCTGTTGGTATCAACGGTCCTTTATTGTGTTGGTTTAAATCTTACCTTTCCTGCAGGACCCAGCTTGTTGCTGTTCACGGTACCGATTCTCTTCCTGTCCCCGTCCTTTCTGGTGTTCCCCAGGGCTCCGTCCTGGGGCCTCTTCTTTTTCTCATCTATG
>JXSR01S004003.1:115500-127559 GCA_000969725.1 Ophiothrix spiculata
TTGGTCACTTAAGTGTTAAAGTCATAGTCATAGGTTTAGCTGGTTATTTACTTGTTGTGTATTGGTACACATATGAGGAGTAATATTTTCCCCAACTTGTATTAAAATAACGTATGTGAAGAGCTGAATTTCAAAACGGATTAAATACCATTTTTTTTAAATTCAAAAATGAGTTCCTGACGGATTCTTACAGATCTCTAACTAGTGCATCATCCTGGCAAAAAATTGTTGAAAAAATCTTGCTAAGTTGGTTTAGATCCCGAAAATGTTACGTTTAAAGCCACATATTGACATCTTGTGACCATATTTGGGCATATTTCCCAAACATGGTAATGTTTATTAAAATTGTTCATATATTGAAATTTGGTAGTGATAAAGTACATTATAGCCTGATGAAGAATTAAAAAAAAAATCTTGCCAAAAAATAAAAACATTGGAAGATAGGGGTTCGTAAATTGAAATTTGATGAGTTGTCATCACCATCATCATCATCATCATCATGACGAATAAAAACCAACAGGTGTAGCAGGAATGTAAGCCCCCTGTTCTTATTGTCCGGGTTGTACAGTAAAGTATAGGCTAACAACTCTCACACAACATTAGTTTCACGCTTTACTCCGTGATGGTCTACGGAAGGTGGACTACCATTTCAGGGTGACTAAGATTCCTTTCACACCGGCATTAATTCTAACAGGAGAGTAAGAGCCAATATAAAGGTGACATCACCCCTCTTAGTTGCAGGCACATTTCTGAAAGTAGTTCACAAATTTCCGCTGAATTAAGTCAAATATTTATATTAAATTCACATAAAAATAAACTAGACAAGTAACACATTTCTGTCCACGTGCATATTTCTTGTACTGATACACATGCCTATACATTGCAATTATTGGAAGGGAAAAAAGGAAACCACGACTTATTTGTATTATTGTTTAAAGTTCTAATTCTAAAATTCGAATTGTAAATAATTGCCACTTCTTTGATTTTCGCGCATATAGTAAGTTAAAGTTTCCATACCTACATAGGTTTTCAATAGTATTGAACATAAATTAATATGCCGAAGATATTTCTATTATTTAATTGTTCAGTGCGTTACTGCAAACACATACACTCCGCGTTTCACCTAGCCAATCAGAACGCAAGAATACAAAGTACACGGAGTGCAGTGGAAATTAAAAATGTACTGTTTGCGTGGCGGGCGTTTAGTGCATATGAATGTTTCATTGTTTTGTTGGGTGATGATTTATTTAGTTTAGAATATTTTTTGACTTTGATCGGGTCATATAAAAGCCTTATTTCTTTTCACAATCTATACAGTATTATTTTTCAGTCGTAAATGAACTTGATTAATAAATTTGCATTCCGTTTGCTCGTAAAATAAGACAAAATCAATGCACATGCGGTAAATTTTGATTGCTGTCAAATGCACTCGGCACCTACGGGTCTCGTGAATTGTACGCATCAAAATTGACCGCGCTAGCATTGATTTTGTCGCATTTCACTTATGCATGAAATGCGCATTTGTTAATTTATAATCATACAGTATGTAATTTCCTTCTTGTCTGATACTACAATTGAATACGCCAGTACAAGAAAACCCCAACTCCAATAGTTCCTTCGGTTAAGTTCTGTAAAATATAAATGCATACAAATCTCTGAAAATACTTTTAAATCACGAAAAGCATTTCCATGTCTATATCCTAATCATAGTGTCTCATTTGACCTTGTAGTTGACTTTGTTAAATAATTGTTTTAGTATTGAGTTGGTGATTTATTGTACTGGCTGTTTAAATATAGCAACTATGTACTATAACAATTATCTCTAACAATGACTTAAAAGTCAACCACAATGTCAAATGTGACACTATGATTAGGATATTGACATGGAAATGCTATTTTAGTGATGTGAAAGCATTTTCAGATATGTGTATGCATTTACATTTGATAAGTATATTAACATAAAGGAGCTATTGGAGTTGGGGTTTTCTTACACTGGTGTATTCACACTCATTTATAAAGAGTCGGGAATTTTAGAAAAAGACTTTCTTCTGCATTCATCCTTAACAAATACATGCTTACGTTGATCATAAAAACAAAACATTTATTTTTAATCAATAACTCAAGTATTTTAAGCAATCATTACTTAAACATCAATCAAGCTCATGATTCAATAAAAGTAGAAAATCCACTGCCAACTGGGGATTAATATTTAACTTACATTATCAATGTTTAGAGCTATCTCCTTTAAATTCAATAACAATCGTTTATGTCTGAGTAGTGCCTTATTGACCCTCGTCAACCATCGTCTACCCAGGCTATTTTTGTTAAACGTCTACCCAAGGAAGGGGTTGTTGCAACCCTACACTGTTATACTGTTGGGCATTTTTTTAGCGTTGGTTAAACTATGAACAACCCAATTGTTGGGTAAATAATATTAACCAACTGTTGATGAAATTTTACCCAATATTTGGGTAATTAGCTAACACTTTTACCCAACAGTTAGGTAATTAGCCAACATTGTACGCAACGTTGGTAATTATTTACCCAGAAGTTGGGTTGTTCATAGTTGAACCAACGTTGGGTAAATTATTTGCCTAACGTTCTAACAGTGTATCCCTAAATTTTTGGCACGGAACCCCCTATGAACTTTGTGTGTTGCTATCAATAGATAGGAATGGTCCTCCTCTATCTAACAATACTAAGATCACAAAAATCGGCTGAGGCGTTACGTAATTATAACGTCATATAGTTCCTCCAGATCGGAAAATCAGGATTTTGACACAAATGGCCACCAAAAATTTTGCTCTAAAAATTCTTAACAGCTTATTTTCGTCGATTTTTTTTTGCTAATAAAGGAGGGAAATGGTAATTCTAGTATATCCTGTAAGTTTCAGGCTCATAGCATACATATATTTTTCAAAACGACTAGTTAAATTGTTCTTGGGCTTCACCCTCCCCCCTCGCACCCCAACTTTGACGGCCTTCCCTAACCCCAACTTAGGTGGTACTCCTCCCCCCCCCCTAATTTTTTCATCCATATGACCATTAAGGATGTAAAAGAGATTACCTATATGCGTAAGGTTGGCTTGTTTTGCGTTTTTATGCAGCGGGGAAAACCATTAGGGGGTTGCAACAACCCCCTCGCTGGATAGACGAGGGTTATAAATCATCTCAAAAAAATGGATATACCGTATTTCAAAAATCCAAAAGGAGGATAATTATTATACAACTTTTTACAAAATATTGCAAGAACAATATGTGCATATATACTAATCAAGCTAATATGGCATACATTTGTAGTGTAAATTGTCTACATATTTACAACACATACTTCTGATATTGAATGTTTACTTAATTAGGCAGTTAAAAAAGTAGCATACATCAAATGTATCTTTAAGATTTCCGAAATAAGAAAGAAGGTTAGACACGAACGAAATCAGCAAATACACAAATAATATAACCAATTGGTACCTAAATCATCTAGTCACCTTTGACCGGTTAAAATAATTTTTGGTGTTTTTTTTCAGATGTGAGTATCTCTTCTCCCTTACTAATATACATGACAGTCTAAGTACCAAAATGTTTTGACGACTGGGTCAACTGATAACTGTCGCCAGCCTTACTCTTTCGCACTACAAATACGATAAACGATTCAGCTATTCTATTTTGAGATTCCATGACAAATTATATCACTGAATTCCCCTTCCAACTTTATTATGGGTCATGTACTTCAACATAAAAAATAAAACCTCTTTTAAGGAATAACACACAAGTGCACCTTTTAATACAGTAATAGAGATAATAAGAGCACCCTCAGCTGGCAACTACTGCATGGTAACCATTGCTGTCATAACAGTCTGCGAGGTACTAAGGGAGATGTAGTAATTTTGTTGAGACCTCCTACTTAATAAAATCCAACCTACATAATCTGTCCACATTATGTTAACATCACGCTGGCATACCAATCCATATGATTACAAATATCTATGAGTCTTGAGCGGGTTAGCGTTAGCCACCTTGTGCTCATATCAGCAAGAAACTGACAGATGAAGTTACAAACGTGTTTAATTTGAAAACACATTGGCATTGTACCTTCACAACTTAATATATGTTTATCATAATTTTGATTTATATTATTTAATCTTATTCTAATCTATGCTCTGGTTCTTTGAAAAAGGATGTTTGTGCAATTTTTTACATTACGTAGTCACAAAAGTATTATTTTGGTATAACATTTTTAATTTTGATTCATACATAACAATATCTTAATAAACTGAGGAAAGGAGATGCATGGGCCGCCCATTCCGAGAAAGCAGTTATTGATACCTGTGTAATGAGACTGAGTATCCCTTATAACCAGAAGTCCGGGTCTAATTGAACTACACGGAATAAGTCGCAATCAATTATTTATTGATCGCAAATGTACAAGTACGTTCTACACAATTGTATAGTAGCTAGGACGCTCAGTCACACGGACGCTGTATTTCATTACAACGGTACCAAATATACAAGACGTATCTTATTCTCTACCTAAATGAAACACGATAAATTCACAAATCAGTGCTGTCTGTTATTACCATTACCGTCAGGAAACCGTTACAAGCATTTCGCCTCAACTAGGACGGCATCTGACCAATATGTAAAAATTTCCTTTCAGTTTATAAAATCTTTTCCGTAACAGGTACCAAATATCGCTCAGGACAACGAAGAAATTTAGATGAAATGTCTTGCCTCTCGCCAATGGTCATAACCCGTTGGCTCGAACTCGTGACCTATATATTTAGTAAATCTGATTAGATATTTCATAAAAATTCAAGCATGGTCTATTTACACTATAAGTTATTACAATATATTGATAGCCCTTGTTTCGGGCTCTCAATATTGTTCACTTTAGTGAATACCATGTATGATACTCTCAAACTTGAGTCAAACTAAAATCCCAGTGAAATCGGGCTCATTACTTGGTACTTGGGAGGGGAGACCAGGGAACGGTACTAGTAAAGTCTTATAATTGGCCAAAGCTTGAGTCGCCAACACAAAAGGGTACAATCAATTGTCAGAGGCACAATGAGAAAATTAAACCTGAATGAATTAGAGACCGACATTTCCTGCTTTATTGATTGCAGTTAATTGCCCAGGGAATGACGACACGGATACACAAGTTTCAATCTAAGTGCTGGGATTAAGTTACCAATCTTGGAGCATACGTCTGAGATCAAAGCCATATTAAGTATTGTAAAACACATCCCATTACCTTAAAGATGAATAATTCTCAAATGGCTTATCTATCTTTATCAAAACACGGTACCACTTTTAATAAAGAGTAGCTTCGTTGTCCTAGTTTTTATTTGTGTAATTTCCATAGGGTTACGACATAGATTGTATATAACTATATACAAAACAAAACAAAAAAGATCCATTTATCTTTTAATCTATTAATATAGGAAAGTTAAAGGCTTAATAGGGTATATGCCTAACGCACAAATGTTTCACTTCATTGACGTATGCCTGACATACATCACCCGCATGCCTTACACATGCCACTTAATCGACTAGGAATTGAACATGCCTTACACATACCACCGCATTGATAAAGAATTAAACGTATATATTTATTTGTTACGATTGCATACATCAATGTATAAAAAAACAATATTCGTTATAACTTACATGTACTTTTGACTCTATACAGTTGAGAGCTTGCGAATTTTAATTGTGGATTGCAGAATTTTACGTACACTTTTACGTGAATACTAATCACTCAATCGATATACCATATTGTTTTAAAAAAATGTATGTAAAAATCAGATGAACACATGCAATAATAATGTCCAGACATACATTACCGGCACTTGCCGAGGTTTAATTGCGTTTGGTTATGAAGATTCTGGGTTCAAACTTCAAACTTACACAACCGCAAATGAAAATTTTCTGACTTTGCATTGACTTCTGTGTAAAATTTTCACGTTCTAAATATCTGCTCTTACAGTTATACTACATGTCCATTCACTTATTGTATTCTACACTAGCATTTAACACAATATAGGATGGGTAAATATATTTGAATTAGAACTGATATCAAGCTTTTTGGCCAGTTAACCGTCACACTTAAAGCAACTAGAATCTTGACATCGCATAGAATATATTTTTATAAAAGTATTTCCCTTCGTTGTAAATGGATATCATCAACAATTATTATTACAAATGTATGTTGAGAATTTAATTGAATAAGAACTAGTTAGTAATGACTCCAAGACCCTCTTCATACTAAATATACTTCGTTTTGGGTATCTCTGGGTATGATCATTTTAGATATTTACTTGTTCTAAAATCTAGAAGGAAAAGGTCATGCAATGTATCAATTTCGGGATAAAGATGAAGATGTAACAGCATGTCTTCACAAACTGTCGCGCAACAAGGATATTGTCGATCCTAGCACAAGAAAGTGTATGTGTTTCTTATCTTAAGCTTTTATAATCAGGTAAATGATGTTATAAAAAGCCCGATTTTCTAAGATTACTATTTGGCTGCCCCTGCCGCCCCCCTATTCAACTTATGACATGGGACACTTATGAATCCTTACTCCTTACAAATCCGATACAACACCTTATTCATAATACGCCGGGGAAGTAGTGACTTCATAATTTGTGTAAATCACCCAACACGTGCGTTTTGGTTCCAAACAAATGGGGTGGCAAGTTTTACCACATGTTAAGGGGTGAAAGCACATCACTCATTGTTGCATTTTTGCAAATTTATTTTGTACCATAACTTTTGAACAAAGTGCTTAAAGTTAATAAAAGTATACATTTCCAGAAAGGAATTTTCACAAGGAACATGATGGTGATGTTGATTAATGCCAAATAAGGTCAAAAATTCACTTTTTTCCATTTTTGGCCATTTTTTTACCTTATTTGGGATGAAAATCAAAAAATTGGCCAAAATCCAAAAAAGTAAAAAAGACGCAACATGCGAGTGGGTGTTTAAAATCAAAATACCCATTCCTAGGTCATTTTTTCAAAAAATGATATTTTTAGCTTGGTTGGAAACCCAAATGGCAAAAAAATGTGTTTTTCGTGATTTTCTCAAAAAATGTTTATTTTTGGTCAAAAATCAACATCACCATCATGTTCCTTGTAAAAATTCCTTTCTGGAAATGTATACTTTTATTAACTTTAAGCACTTTGTTCAAACGTTAAGGTACAAAATAAATTTGCAAAAATGCAATAATGAGTGATGTGCTTTCACCCCTTAAGGTTATGGGGGAAAAAGTCAGACTCCTATTTGATACCATAACTTTCTTCTAAAACAAAAATAAGGGAAAACATGCCGACCCGTTATGCTGAAAATTGTGATCACATGCCAGGACAGGACCCCTGCCGTTTTATTTTTGTTTTCCAACCGAGAAAAATCAGTTTGATATGTATGTTTACGTACGCCTATGTGTTAATACGTATGATCAGTGAACATTATCATTTGTTTGAAACCAGATCGCACGTGTTGGGCTAATTATCATAAATATGAAGTCACTACTTCTCCGGCGTATGCCACAGATGATTGAACTCATGTCACAAAGATGGCGAGGTCGCTGGGAAAGAATTTAATCATGTAATCTTGGTTATTTATTTACTTATTTTGTAATAGTCAGTACATATTTGGTAATGGGCGTGGCGTCGCGACTCTCAGGTAAATAGCTTTTTACCCTAAATTCGTGATGTCATTGGTAAATAAACAACAGAATAAATAATACTATATACATACTTCGTGTAGTGGTTTTTTTTGTTTTTGTTTTTGTTTTTTTTTTTTTTTTTTTTTTTTTTTTGACGTGTGTGTGTTACAAAATAAACGTTGCTCTAAACCTGATTGATATTTTTCTATTTCAAACCGTTTTCGAAAGCTGGTTATCATAATTTAGGGTTGCAACGATATTTGCCTTATCGGCTTTGAATCGGTATCGGTAAAAAACACCGAATTACCGATAATATCAACCGATAATTAGTTTAAGTAAACGACTAGTTAATCTAAGCATATTATGCAGAAAAAACAGAGAAAAACATGTTTTCTTTAAACCTGACATACTCATAATTCATTTTTTCGCCTGAAATATCTTATATAGTATAGAGCCAATAACATACGCCTTGTGTATGCCTACACTGCTTTGTTTTACATCGATGTTCGTTATGCAATCGTTAGAAATACGTTGGGTTGTTTGTTTGGCACACATTAGTACGTGAAATCTTTGAACGTTAGGTACATTATACGTTAATGTGTAAAAAAGCCTGTATAACCCATAGCTGAATCAGGGCAAAATTTGTTTACTGTTGTACAATTTCATACCTTAACTGAAAATATAGTCAAGGTCGTAATTTGCCGAAATTGATTTTTGATAGATTCTCAAGCCTTGTGCTTACTTCAAAATACAAGAAAATGATCGGAAATATAAAATAAGACGGGATATCAAAAAGTTTTAAACTTCACCTTGAAGGGATAGAACTATATCAATGAAATTTTGTCAGTAAAGACACTCGTAATTATGGTGCAAAATGGTCTCATAAATAGTTTTACTCGCGCCATCTACCCACGCGCTTATCACTAAGCTGCACGGAGGAAATTGAGACATGCGACGTAATTAAGTCCCTTTATTTGAAGAGTTACAGGGCCATGTAAATCTTGATGACACGACCAAAGTTTAGTTGTTTGTTACCATAGTTAAATGGTAGAGTTTTTTTCCCATTGATAACAAATTTATGGAAACGGGTATTTGCATACAAAATAGCGAATCCCTACAATCACGGTATGTGGACAATCAGTTAAAAGTGGAGAAATGTGTTACTTTGAACAATGACTATTTCTTCTGGGTAACATTACGTACATTTAGCCCATACGTGGATAGTTTCAAACCAGAAAGTTATCTGGGTGATATAATAAAGCGGATTACACGTAACAAACATGACAAAAGATGAAACGAACTGATCACCACACAAAAGTTTTGCACTAACTGATGTCAGGTGATGTGTGTGATCCAGTAACTGGGTGAGTTACGTAATCACTTTGATACTGAATGGCGATTTTGTCACTTCGCTTTACAAGTGATAAAATATGAATAGAACTGAGATGTCGGGTATTCCAGTTCGGTATCGGGTATTTCGGGTGTGATTCACATTGGGGGAATCTGAGCGTCATGAAGGTTTTTTTGTCCTCACAATATACAGATATTTAAAAATAGCTGTATATTGTGAGGACAATCAACTAATCTTTGAACGCGTTTATCTCACTTATAGATTTTACTCCCTAACAACCTTTAACGGATCATAACTCGACTTCCGGGAATCAATTAAAGTTAATTGAGGTGTTATTTTATTTCCTTATTGCATGGTCTTTGAAAATGACAAGAGGCTGCATTTACGGCAGGTCACATATTACAATATACATGATATAATTACAATTATTGTAAACAAAAGTAAACATCTACGTTTCAGATATGTGTCATATTACTGTTTGAGGTTCTAGGTACGAGCCCCTTACGTAACACGTCTCCCTGTTTATGGTGGCAAGAAACCTTACTCTCAACACACAGTGGTTCGGAACACGTTAAACCCATCGACCCCTGCGTGAACATAGTGAATGCTTCCCTTTCGGGCTCTGCATACAATGCAGCATATTGATGGTTATTAGATTTTCATAAAACTTTACTTTCATTGCCCTTGCGTCACATATAGGTCCTTCAAATATGATGGATTTGTTACATATTACCCTAAATAATTGTAGAAAACATGCATTTTTGCTAAAACTTCTTTACGTATTTGGGAAAGTTTGGTATCATATGAAAGTTCTATTTATACTCTAGGGATGTACAAAAAGTGAACTTCTCATGATTTTAATTAATAAAGTTATACTTGAAAACGCAATTAGGGAACACGATGGATCGGGTGGAGGCGGCGACGGTGGAGGCGGCGCGCATAGGATTACATGCAAAAGTGTATAAAAGTTACGATTTATAAACACATGTATCATTAAAAATATAGTTCAATGAGATATGTATATTGCTAAAGCATGTATTGAATATTGACTTGTCATCCAAATTTTGTTGTTTCTTAATGGTTTATATGTGGGTAATTTTCTCTATACATTACTGTACAAAACATGCATTTACACTCAAAAACTTTAAAACGACATATCTTTTGACCGAGTCGACGTAAATGGTAAAAGGTATACATTTTTCAAGAGGAAATTTGTCGAGGAATCCAATTATGTGATTGATTTTTAGGTAGTGTATACACGAAAAATCTTTTGACCGAAAATGTCCCAAAAATTAATGAGTCGTTTCATAGATTTTGACCATCCTCAATATTTTGACCACAATGAAATTGGTCACCAAATGAATTATTTTATGGAAGGCTATCATTACATCCTTCAAGTAATGTTTTTGTCATCTGGATACACCTTTCCCCCACAAAATCTCATTGTTCCAAGATGGTTGACCAAAATGCACTTTTATTTTATTTTCCACCCTGTATAATTTTTACCCATCCCTAAAACTAGACTTATTCAGGTAAAATTGAAATCCTCGGGAAGTAAGCTTTCCAGCAATATCTATCTTTGTAGGTTTTAAGTGTATATATTCAGAGTTACGATCCATTGAATACAAATTGGCATGGTTTTACCAATGTTTTTGTGTGAAACAAAAAATATGACCAGTTCATGACTTACGTCCCATTACCGTGTGATTTACTCCTTGGTTTGTACGTCACGTTTGGCTGCAGATTCAATGTGCGAATGCTTCTCTTTATAAAGCTGCATACAGTATGCCTGTTCACATTATCTCATTATAAGGATTTAGTTTACAAGTAGTTTGCAAATTGTAATTGACAAAAGAAATATTGAATTAATCGTGCCGCACAAAAGACACCTGTCAATCAAAGTATCGGATAGGCTATTGACTTCGACAAAAGCAAAAAGTTGTGCTTTTTCGTATATAAACACAAAAGTATTGTTACGGATTGCAATTTCTCAAGTGGGGATTATCTTTACCTATTGACTCCAGTGAATAGAATGGGTTAACAAAATATTTTACAAAATACATTACATTGTTATGCACGGACAGAACGTTTCAACTCAAGCAGTTAGCTAGTTCAAATGTTCTGTCCGTTATCTCATTAAAGGACAAAGGATTTTGTTAACTAAATCGTAAATGACAATAGAAGTATCGAATTAATTTTACCGCACAAAAGAGGCCTGTCAATCATAGTATAGGATAGGCTATTGTCTTCGACGAAAAGCATAACGCCTAGAGATTTTTGATTGTGCTTTATATCGTGTAAACACAAAAGGACTGTCAAGGATTGCAAGTTTTCAAGTGGGGATTATCTATACTTATTGACTCCAGTGAATAGAATAAGTAATGGGTTAACAAAATATTTTACTACGGATTACAAAATGCATTGTTATGCACGGACAGAACATTTGAACTGACGAACTGTATATCTTTTGAGTTATTGTTAAATTTTTTATTTGACGATTTTCAGGCTAATGTGTCTTTCTTTGTTAGCTGAAAAATGCATTTTGTAAAAGAAAATAATGAATACAAACAGCATATTTACCTTTAGATCAAGATCTCCTGCAATTGCCGTCGTATTTTCCTAAATGTCTTTCACACTAATCCAAAACAACGTTCTGAAAAAGCCCACTGGATCAAAGTTCTGTATGCACCAAGTATCAAAGAGCAAACAGAACAGATCAAGTTCTAGAACTAAAACTACTGAGATTTAATTTTAATCAGAGTCAAAGCAGTGTCTTTCATATTCTTCTCTAAAAATAAAGCTGCCTGGATTCGACTCTGTGATCAGCAAAGAAACTGATACATTCTATCATTTCTTGTTTTTTGTAAAAGAAGCAGACAAACAATAAAATATAAGCATCAAAAACGAATCAACTGAAAGTTGGAAACAGCAAGGGAGTTCTAATGGAAGCTTACTGTTTCGTATTTGCTAACTTTATATTGTTTTTCTGTATATTATAGCATTATATTATATCATCCTATTTAAAATATGTGTATAATA
>JXSR01S004004.1:11594-28091 GCA_000969725.1 Ophiothrix spiculata
ACATGCAAGGCCTGCTTCCCATTTCCCAGATATGTCAGGGTTAGCTTCTGTTATGCATGGGACTTACTTCCCAATGCTGTTGTATATGGTATACAGTAATACCTCCCTCTGAATTCAGTTGTTGCTTGGTGGAAATATAGATAGGAAGTTAAGATTAGTATGCAGATCCTTTGACTGTATAGTCAAATAGTTCATATTATATATGTATGTTGTAACAGTCACATAATACATAATCAACAAGGAATGTATCTAAATTCCTTGATTGGACCTATGGTCTAATTGGAGTAATGAACTTCAACTACTTTGTGCCCTCTGTCAGGCATAGGTTGAGGTTCTGTGGTCCAGTTTTAAATACCAAAATAGAAAGTTTGAAAGAACTTTACATGAAAACAGTGATGATTTTTTAGTTCTACGCTACAATTTGGGACATTTGTGAGAATTAAAGTAGTATATTGGATACCTATGCAACTGTTTTAACAATAGCATATTTAAGCATGGACAGTGGAACCTGGGAGTAAAAGGTGGAACTATAACTTTCACAGAAAACTGAATGTTTTGGAGAGAGTAAAGGACAACTTGGAGCAAGTCTATTTGTTTTGTAGTCCAAAGTTTGTTATCTACAGGGTGTGCCACTTGATTCACGTTCAATGCCTTGTTTGTACTTTTAACATCACTATAGTTTTGATGAATGCTGTTTTTGAGCCCAGCAATTTTAATCAGTGTGGTTCTCTATCTTTGCTATTTTTTACAAAAGCTACAATGTGAAACATATTTTGAAAGGGTGTTAATTGGCAATGGTGGAGCTGAATTGATCCCTTTGAGGTATAGATAGGCCTTAAAAATGAAATGCATCAAATGACAAGATTCACAAAGAATCTTTATATGAGTTATATAAATCAAATAAATTATATGAATGTTTAATTGAGTTGTGCCCTGGCAAAATAAGCGGAAAAAATGCATCAAATGACAAGATTCGCAAACAATCTTTATATGAGTTATATAAATCAAATAATAAATGTTTAATTGAGTTGTGCTCTGGCAAAATGAGCGGAAAGTCGCGATTGAAGATTCTGAATAAATGACTGCTAAAGTAAAAAACTGGTGAAAAGATCAAATTTCGTTTTTTGACATAAAAACGCATTAATGTTTAAGTATTAAACTGTCTATATCACACGTTTTGAAGGACAATTATGCCAGGAAGTGCAATTATTCACGGGTAATTGATTGCGTTTTGCTATCTTACACTATAGTAATCAGTAACTTTAAAATCGATTTGCGACAATATTTTACAGCCAGATTTTGAGTGGACTGCCTTGTATTTCGATCTCTAAATGAAGATTGTAGAAAGAAAGTATGACATATTAAACATCATTCGAAAGTTGAGATTATAGAGAATTAAAATATGTCATAAACTCAATTTTGAAAATCGCAACTTTTCGCTCATTTTGCCAGAGCACCACACAATTTGTACAAAGGAAAGAATATTTTCATCTTGCCCATTGCACTCATAACATTCATTATCTGCTGCAGCAATCAATTCACCCATAATCGTTTTCTTATGCTCTTCTCACTTAATAATTATTTGCTGGAGTCTTAGGGGCGCACCATTAGATTTCCAGGGGGGAGCAGGAAGTTTTTAGAAAAAAAAATCCCCCCTCCATAGACAGAAGAATAAAAAAATCCACCCCTGAACATGGAATAGGGGGAAAAAACGGTAATTTCCACCAAAAAAAAATCCCCCCGAACGGGACGCGAAAAAAAAAAATCAACCCGAACCCAACTTCCTGCTCCCCCCCTGGAAATCTAATGGTGCGTCCCTTACCACTCTCTTTTGTCCTTTCTTTCTGGTGGACAGTGTACCAGACTGCTCTGGGTGCTGGTCTTTTAGCAACACTTTGAAAAAAAAAACACCTGGTATTGTTGCCCTATTTCCAATAGGCTATGTGGGGTTTTTTTCTGAAGAAACACGCCATGAATATGCGCTGCTTATTTAATCTGTGGAAAAGCCATGTTTCACAACTCTGCCAAGGGCTTGTCCAAATCTATCAATCTTCACTTCAACCAGCTTTTGTGAGATAGTAGCCCTAATATATGCTCCAGGAGCACATGTGACTTGGAAATTTTTTGGTTGAAGTATATGCTCCAGGAGCATGTTTGACTTTAAATGCTCCTGGAGAATATTTGACAAACATGCCCAAAATACTCAAAATACTTGCTTCTAAGTCGTTTATGTTCCTGAAGCATGTTCTAAGTCCAACATGCTTATTTCTAAGCTCCCAAGATCATTTTTCTAGCTATTTCCAAGTCAAACATGCTCCTGGAGCATAATGAATCAAATATGCTCCTGGAGCATATATTTCAACTGAAAATATTCTAAGTCCAATATGCTCCTGGAGCTTTTGCTCCAGGAGCATATGCTCCTGGAGCATATATAAGGGCTACTATCTCACAAAAGCCTTCAACCAGAGTGTCCATTCTCTGACCAACAATAAAAAACAAATCTCTTGACCTAAGTAACATTTTCCCAAGAGCTGCCTTAACCCTAACACTTTTAAGCACCTCTTTGTTTAAAATCTCCTCAGAAATTTACATGGAATCAAACCCGGGACCTCTCGCATCCCAATTCAACAGTCACTGTTACAAGCCAACGGGTATATATGCTGCCCTGGCAGCGTTTTCATGATTATAGCTAACTCCGGTCTGTGACGTATTTGGATTTGGGCAATTTTCTTGATTTTGTGGAATGGGATTTTGTGAGGTTCGTTGGTGTTAGGTTTAATTGATAATCCTCTTAGTAAGGGGTAACAGTGTTACATGTCATGCATGAGCAGATTAACACAAAGACAGTTTCAAAATAACCAATTTTTGCAATAATTTTGTAAGAACATATCTTTAGATGGAAACAATGCAATTTTATGTTTTACTTCGTTATGTAGCTTCAGAGATTGTGGAGAGAAATGAAAAAACACAAAACTTACTCAAATGAACGTTAATTTGATACTGGTTTGGTCAATTTCCATGAATCAAAAAGCAAATTTAAGTGTTTTAGTGCCAAATTGTGCTTGTCTGAAAAATGTATCTCGAAAATTGTATAGAAGGAGAAACAAGGCATTAAATAGAATCATTTTCTTTCTGACACACCCAGTAAAATATATATTCTAAAACCAGAAATCATGAAACATTTAGATTCTATTGATTTTTCTTTTTATTAATTTTAAAAATTCATTCATATAAATATTACATAAATACACATACAAAGGCAAATACGTTGAGTCTGTTGTATAGTTATTCCCAAGTATCTAATTCTATTGAAGCAGCAATTTGTAATCCTGATATAATGTGAAATTCAACTATTTTTTACCCATATATGAATGTGAAACCTTGTCAATCATTTTCAAAAATATGATCTGTTTTCTTTAAAAAAAACCTTTATTTTGTTACTTCAAAAATTTGGGTTGTTTAGATCTGGACTAGCAAACAAATGATTTTGCTAAGAAAATTACGCACAGTCTCATTTTCCCATGATAACATGTTTTGTAACAGATATTGCTTACGGGTTTTTAAAGCTAAAAATCTGATTTTGTGGATGTTTGATTGCCCTCATAACCATTTAAAAGATCACCCCTATGCAGCTTCAACCCAACACACTTACACAGCGAAATGAAACTGCTATAAGGCCAAAAAAAGAAAAAAAGTATTTCCCGCATTATTTTTTTTTTTCATATTTCGTATCAAAAAAAAAAAATCTTATTGTTGATAAATAAAACAATTATGTAAAAAAGCTTACTGGAGACTTGCGTAAAAACAAACAAAGATGCAACAAAACAAGTCGCATGTTGTATTATTGAACATGAAAGAGAAACTGAGGGCAGCTAAAGTGATATACAAAACTTTTATGGTTAATACAAGAGCATTGTTTTAATGTGTTTTTTCTGCATTTTTGGTTTAAAAAAAGAAAAAAAGAAAAATAGCATATCGCATTGCATTTTTGAAAAGTAAAAAATAAAAAATAAAAAAGCGCATACCGCATTGTACTTTTCAAGCATGTTACCAGAAACAAACTTGTTTTTTTTTTGGCCTAACACTATCATTGTGTTCAATTCAAATTCCCTTGTGAGTATAATTTTTTAAGTATAAAGACCTGAAGATCTCTGGGTAAAACCCTTGGACCAGAGTAAAATAAAAGCACCATTTTGTCACTTAAGGATCTGCAGATGTGAATAAGGCCAAAAAAAATTGTTTGTTTGCCCTCCAGTGGAAAAATTAAAATTTTGGGTCGGTCGGTCGGTTAATCTTTTTTTTTTTTAATTTTTTTTTTACTCTACACATATGATGTCATATGGATTTTATCATGAATACCAAGCAATGCAGGGCTTAATCAAAAATTGTGGGTCATTATTTAGAAGAAATATGCATTTTATACTACTAAATGTGACTTCACACTGCTAAATATTGAGTTTTCATATTTTACATGTTTGAAGAAAAAAAAAAAAAAACTAAAATCGCGACCCTAATTTTTGGCATTTTTAGGGTCGGTCGCGGAGGGCAAACAAACATGATTTTTTTTTTGGCCTAAGCTGGTATATGTTTATTTTTACATAAACACAAAGATTTCTGTTCTCTGATTGATTGTCGTCTTTGTTTTGCACCATTACATACAGTTATAGGTAACCAACGCTACGGAAAATAACTTCTTCCCGACCACTACTTGAAACAAACCAAGAGGCTTATAAATGGATGTGTGTATATTTTGTATGAATATTTGTTACTCCCTGAAGTAGAAGATCAAATGATCCATTCAATTAGACATATGTGGACCGCCGCGGCAAAAGGGTGCAGCTGTCGGCTCGTACATGTTGCTCCTTGTAGCATATCTGATGTATGCTATTTGAATGCATCAGATATGCTACAATGAGCAACATGTAGGAGCTCACAACTGCACCCTTTTGCCGCGGCGGGACACATATGCGACTTAAATAAAACATCTGTTATTTTATCAATAAATTATTTCATTCATTAATTGAATAAATATAATCCCCCATTTAAAAAACATTACATTGATATCTTTCAAAAGACACCATGAGTATTCATTAAAATGGGAAACTAACTGGGCTGTGCATACTTGAATTTTTTCCGACATTGTAATTTGCAATACTATAAATGGGTTGTTTAGAAATGACTTGTAGTGCATTCTGTATTCCACAATTTCATTCATCAGAGTTTGCTAGATATTGAGGACCGTATTCTTGAACGATGTTTAGCTAAATGTTGATTAAGCTAAAATGCGTTTAGTTTAAAATCTGATTTTATCTAAACGCCTGTTAAATATTTAAACGGCGCGTATGGTAAACAACAGTATATGAAACTTATAAATATCATCCAATGAACTGTGCACGTAAAAGATATGCACTAGTGACCCATAAGTATTTTTATTAGTAGCAGGTCCCTAGTCAACAAAGAATTCTTTGCTTCATCAAATGCACTACATGTATTATTTTATCAGGTGATGTCCAAGTACCGTATTGAATAGTAAAGATAGGCGCGAGTGATTAGAGTTAAACATTGTTTAAGAATACGGCCCATACCTAAAATATCAAGCGTAACAGATTGGTGTTGGTAGATGTTGCATGATACATTGGTGGGCGATGTATATTGAGGAACTCGGTCACCCCATGCATCGGGTTATGAACTCTTCACTCATAAACCTTCATCAGTGAAGTATATCAAATTGCACAATGTAAACTAGTAGAGTCAAAATATTGGCTGCTGGTTGCAAAATGCTGTTGACTTCCTGAGAAATTGCAAAAAGTTTGCCAGCTGCAGTGTCTTTTTCACATTATCCAGATTGGCACTGTTCAAATACAAAAGCAGCCATAATATAATGTTGGGTCCATACATTAAAGCTGGTCCAGGTTGAAAAATATATCTTCAAGCAATATTAAATTGCACCAGATAGGTGATAAAGGAACCTCATAAAAATATCTATAAAGCATATCATAAAGCACAGTGATGGTATATTTTAAATAAATCTCATAGCTAATAGCTATATAGTCCATCGACTTAGAAGTAAAAACCAAAGCACACAGTTAATTATGCAACATGTGCACACAAATGTTGCTGAATGCTTGTCTACACTTTCAAACGCATTCACAATTAAGTGATGATAAGGAGCAACGTAGTGCGCAATTGGAGCGAGGGAGATCATGCTTCAAATTTGGTTTGTGCTTCTAGGTTTATGTCGTTTAGTCATACACAAACTTTGTAAAAATGATGCATCTATAGCTCAAAAGTAAATCTCTACTCATACACAAACTTTGTAAAAATGATGCATCTATAACTCAAAGTAAATTTATCAATATGCAAATGAACTTTGTTCTTATGATTCCAACACGATGTGATGGAAGCTGTGCATGAACTAAGACTTATACCCTGTTCACACTAGCTAAAAAGTCATCAGTAGTCGTAATCGATTTCACTTAGCTCGTCATCAATTTCAATTTTGCAAGGTGCAAGTGTGAACAGAGTTCCAAAAGTCGTCGGATGTCGTAGTTCGTATGATGACTCGGACCATCTTTGGTCGTCGCTCATTTTAAGTGAACTCGCTTTAACTACGACATATTGCTACTTTCCACCAATGTAAACATAACACGTCGTCATAATTCGTGTTTACCTATCGGCTTGTGACCTATGACTACTGCACTTCCGGTGTTACAGACTAAAATGGATGAATTGCTGTGTTTACAAATATGTGCATGAACGCTCCACACCGGAGTAATTTATGCTAATCCTCTGCCGTAATAGGAATTGAAAATGAAATCGATTACGACTACCAATGACTTTTTAGCTAGTGTAAACGAGGTATAATTCAGGAAATTGGTTTGATACAAATATTTCTAAAACTCACCGCATCTCTTTGTACAGTAGGGTACCATTGTTGATTTGTGATGAATCTACAGTTGATATTCAAAGAAGTTTATGGAAGGAAGTTCATTTATCAGGCTGTTTCTATTAAAGGTAATGGAGTATATAAACAGACATTCTCTGCCATTATCCGTCTTTTTAGCGGCTAAAGTTTTGCCTCTATTTATTTATCCTTCTAGTGGTATGCATAATACTAAAAGATTAAATGTAAATGTCCTCTTTTCAAATAGTAAACAGAGGTATTCTGGTGGCTTTTTGGCTCAATAAAATAGTATACGACCATATGGTCTATACAGAAGCGTGTTTGATAATAGGGACTAATATTCTAATTCAAACATGCTCCCCGGGCATGTTTGTAAGTCAAATTACTGTTACTTGAAGTATATGTAAATTGAAAATATTTTAAGTCAAATATATTCTTGTACCAGATGGTGTAGGATTATATTATTGGGCCAAAATCGTACAAAGGCATGCTGATACAGTTTCATTATTGCTTTTGTAATAATAATACTGTGCAGTTGGACTAACTTATCTGTGTATGTATATATTTGTTTATATAACAGCTAAATAAATCCGTGTCACTTGTACGGTTACCTCGTTTGGTAAGATGCAACATCAGTCGCGGGCGTAATTTTAAATTGAGTATGCTTGCACAGTCCGTAGGCGCAGCATAAAACACGTCGTTGCATTAAAGCCGGCATGTACAGTACCATAGATGTTGTCTCGGTTTGTTTTGTTTACAAAGATTTATTTAGCTGTCATATAATGTTTCTTATTCGTGTCAATGGAACAAATATTTCATTCGATAAAAGATCAAATGCCCATTCAACTCGGCTTCACCTCGTTTGAATGGAGCATTTGATCTTTTACCTCATGAAATATTTGTACCATTGCACTCATAAACATTCATTATTTGTATAATATGTCACCCATCAATATCTAATGCACAAATTGTCAAGTGTTGTCACCCTATCACAATACGTCCAACCCCATATTTTATCCCACGACGTGTACACATTGCTTAATTTGTCATACTATTGCTGCAAACATCATTTAATATCAGTGAAGTGGCGAGTGCCTTGATTTATACGGTGAATTGAACGACGTATCGCCAAACACATTTGAGTAAGAGTTCTTGAGGAATTGCACATAGTTCTGCATGCTTCTATTGGTGCTGTGTGACTGCTCCAGTCTGTCTTTCAGATCATACAGCTGCGAGTTGAACTTTCTCTCAGACTGAAATGAAAGAGAAATGTCACATTAAAATGTAAAATTTTAGGAAAGTACACATCATGCAAGTATAGTGGAAACTTGTCAACACAAAAATGTGTATATGTGTCCCGTCATATCGAAAGGTACCTTAATACCGGCATAGTAAATTACGAGATACAGGCCATTGAAGCTGAGCATAGTCAAAAATCACGTCCAAGGTCGAATTTCTAATTTCATCAGAAACGTTACCTTTAAAGTGTATTCCATCATATTAATCAGGTTCCAACATCCAAAACATAAGACAAATGTTTTAAAAACCGAGATAAAACTCCTTTCTCCATTCACGTTTAACCAGTACAGAAACTTTAAACTTGATTTTCTCAGAACTTTAGTTTTCGGAATCAGCCCGATACCTTTTACCAATTTGGATGTAAATTTGTAAATGAACATCCAATAACCAAAAGCAAGGTGTCATTTTAAAGCTTAAAATATAATCTTTTAGATGAGACCAAAAAATCATTTTTAATTTTGCCGACCTTAAGGTACCTTTCGATATGACGGGTCACATATGTTATCGACAGGTGTTTAAAAATCTCTGGGGCACTTGATGACGATGGCATACCGAGTGTCTCAGAATGCCACCGTCAGAAAGAATGGGCACAAGGGAATTATCCCTCATATCTAAATATGTGTCAGCCATATTTACAATTCTATTTTTAATTTTATATTGCCTTAGCTAGTTTATGTAAGCCAAGGACATTTTTAAATCAATTAAAACTGTTTTGAAAGATGTTGCTTTGGATGTGGAATGCTCATATTTTTTTTAAAACAAGTTAGATACACTTCACCTTAGTTTAGAGCTGAAAGCAGCTGTATCACCCAAGTGCTACTGAGGTTAGAACCCCTCGCATCTTAATTTTTACCCTATTGGCATCATTGATCAAGACTGGCTGTGCATGGGATTTAGAATCCAATTGATTTAATCTCTGCGACTTTGAATTTTGACTTCATCTCTGAAAATTTAATCTTACTGCCCATCCCTTGATTTTTTTTTGATGCCAACAGCCAATTCCCCCTTCCCTTGTTTCAAATCACAGATACAAAAAGTAGATTTCAAACAAAAAGTAGATTTCAAACTATACCACCCCACATAAAGAATTGAATCACCATTTCAGTTAAAATTGAGGATAATCCACTCTTTTCAATAAAGGTGCATGTGCACCATTATTTGTCAATGTATACACATATTTCAGTTATGAAGCAGTTTGCAGTAACTAAATACGATTACCCCCATGTAGTCTCTATGGTGACTCGAAATGGCAGTGAAGCTTGAAATCTCCTTTTTATCTATTTTGTATCTGTGTTTCAAATACACAAATAGTCATGTGAGTGCATGAAAGTTGTATCTGCAATGGCTGCCATATGTTAACTCCTTATCACTAGAATGAAAAAAAAAACCTTCATAATGTCTCTTCCATAAGTCACTGACTCTTAAAATGGTTCTTCAGGTGACACCTTATCCTGAAGAATCATTTCAAGAGCCACCAACCGAGACTGGAAGCTATACGGTGTGCAATGCAAATTTATAAAAAATGGCAACTATTGAAGATTTGACTTTCTTGCACTCGCATGACAAAATATTACTGAGAAATCATCATATCTTGATTACAGCTACTCACGTCTTCTTTGTGTCTTTTAACTTGTAATACCTCCGTCTTGACCCTACTAAGCTGCGACTCTAGATCCAGGATGCGAGCTTGTGAGTTCCTCTCCCTCTGTATAGCTTTCTCTCGGGCTTCTTCTTCAAGACGTCTGGTGTCTGCTATGGCTTGTTCAAGCTGATGAGTTAGGCTGCTGTTTTCACGAGTCTTTTCCTCAAGTCTCAGCTAAAATAGGAATTTATCATAAGTAAAAGCTGGTGTGATTCATTATAAATAAAAAGCTGGTGAATTTCATATAAAAAGGTACAATGGCAATGCTAGCAAAATTCAAAAGAGCATGCATGACCCAACGGACCTCTCACATGTTAACTTGATGTCACAGATGCCAACATCATACTTGCCAACTGTTCCTGTTTGAGAGGAACGGTTCTGTTTTTGGCAAAAGAAAAAGGTAATTTTTACCAATCCGTTCTTTTTTTTGTTAAACTCACCCTATAGTAAAGTATAGGAAAATGGGAAATGTTCCTCTTTTCGGACAAAAATGTGCCCATTTGTCCCTCTTTCCAGTTTTCAAATGTTGGCAAGTATGCAACATTCAAATCCTAGAAATTGGGAGACTTCCTTCACAGAATAGGTAGGGATTTAAAATTGTATTTATTTCAATGGCAAAATTTATTTAAAAACTCAGGAATCGTAAAATTTGCTTGGTTTATGTCGGAAATTTCAAGCATTTACAGAAAGTCTCCAACCAAAATTAGGGGAGACATGTAAACAAATCGGCAACATGGTTCAGATGGCTGTACTAGTTGGTGCAGTCTAATTCACCACTATTCTTGAATATAAGAACCATTCCCAATTCTCAATGTTTTTTCTTGCATGTCTTTGTCCAGCACCTATTCATACCTGCCAACTGTCCCTATTTTATGGACATCTCTATTTTGACCTAATCAAAAAGCTATGATTTCATCATAGATTTAAAGGGGAGATACCAGGCTTTGTATACCAGCCCGTGTAATGGCGTCGTCAGCCATGGAGCTCAAATTGGGGGTATTCGGGTCCACTCGGTTCCCGGCAAAATCAACTCCGAATGCCGATACTTGGTTACGCGTAGAGACAACCTGCGCAAATAATACTTTACGCGAATGATACGCCAAGCTGCACGCAAAGCGTGTGTGCTTGTTTTAATATTCGCGCATTATGACAAGGTGCGATGCATCATCGGCAAGCTATCGGCAAAAACCCGAATACCCCAAATTTTGTCTCCATGCCGGAATAAAAATGGCGGCTTGCCTTGTATCTCCCCTTTAAATCTATGGATTTCATCATGTATCCCTCTTTTTGCAAAAATCTGAGAATACAGGGTGTGCCAATAAAAATGCAAGATTGGAAAACAAAAACATTAAAAATATAAGCAGGCTCTTTTTCTCGTCAAATCATCAATACTAATTAAATAGAGCTTCTCCCCTTCATTATGCCCTTTGTTTCATCCAATTCAGATATTCCTGACCGGAGATACAGCATTTTGAAAATGGAGCACAAATTTCAATCTGGTCCGATTCGTGATCATCGGAAGAGTTAAGTATGTTAACCCAGGATGATGTGCATCCCAGACATTCGCCCCTTAAAACTGATTTTAACCCATTAAACTAATTCTACAATTATTTGTGACTCAAAGATATCATTGGTCAATTATTTTCATTGAAAACAAAACAGCTGATCGATTTGTTAAGAATTATTAAGTAATTATGATATTTAGTTTTAGCAGTCTAAACTTTCCAGGTTTTAGTTAAGGTATACTTCAGTCACTGTCAGCTCTAAAATAAAACAAATAAAGTAAAGGGCTTTCGTGTTATCCTCTTATCATAAAATTGAGTAGATAAAATGCGAGACTCGGGGGGCTTTAGCTGCAGTTGTGATTTTGAGGGAAATGACATTGCGTATCATGATACATTTTAAAATCAAGGTCCACATCATGTCAGACATTCAGAAACGGACTTAAACATTCCGGTTTGGGGATTTTTGAACATGACATTTTTGAGATATTATTATTTCCTAGAATTGTAAAAGATATTCTGATATCCTTTTTGGCTTGATTGGATACTTTCAATGAGGAATTGATATAACACTTAACAAAGAATGCAAGTAAGTGATAACAGTTTTCATCTGGAGATGAAGTAACTTGTCATTAAATGTTTTAATTGCCACCTACTTTTTGTTATTGATCATGGAATTGAAATCATGAAATCAGACCAACCCAATTTTTAAGGGCTTCACAGAACTTGTAATAACTTCAGAATTAAACATCCAAATTTCACGTAACAAAAAGCAGTTTGAAGCTGAGATTATGTACAATAACATTTGATAATTGTTTTTATTACATGTAGCCTAGTTCTCTCAGAAAAAAATCTTTAAAAATCTTGCGTTTTTATTGGCACACACTGTAGTAATATATAGGAAATTCATAAAATGTCCCTCTTTTTTTGATCATTTCTTTTCATTTTCCCCTCTTTCTGAAACTTGAATATTGCCAGGTATGCCTATTTGATTTTGCCAACCACTGCAGATAACAGCAAGTTGTTTCTGATTAGTGTGTCTCCCCCAAGGAGAGTTGGTATCTCTGTTGTATGGCCATACCTGATTTTGATGTACATTTTCCTCTCTCTTTGCCACTCCTGTATGAAGCTCTCGGTTTTCATCTTCATATTCTTTGAGTCGCCTACAAAAAGAAACACAAAATCACAGAATATTTCAGCCTGAATCACAAGCTCTTACAGAGCACCGGAAAATTAAGTTTACTTATACATGTAGTAAGTATCACGTAATTTTTTTATGGAAAGTACATTGTTACCTGTATCATAAACTTAGCTCAAGCTTTTATCTTGATTGATTATTTGTCAAATTGCATACCCGTTAAATATTGAATGCTATTATGTATACCCAGGCCATCAATAAAGCTAAATTAGAACCTTAATACCTTAAGTTCAATACCTTTGCATAGATTCTAGTTGGGCTCTCAGTGACCTGACCTAATCCTGCGCTGCATGCCATTTCTCCCGGAATACTCGTTCATATTTGACCTATCAATTAAACCTATATCATGACCTCAACCATTCTTACCTTTGCATAGATTCTAGTTGAGCTCTCAGTGACCTTGCCATTTGACCTAATCCTGCGCTGCATGCCATTTCTCCCGGAATACTCGTTCATATTTGACCTATCAATTAAACCTATATCATGACCTCAACCATTCTTACCTTTGCATAGATTCTAGTTGAGCTCTCAGTGACCTTGCCATTTCTCCCGGATTACTCATGCATATCTGACCTATCAATTAAACCTATATCATGACCTCAACCATTCTTACCTTTGCATAGATTCTAGTTGAGCTCTCAATGACCTGGCCTCATCCTGTGCTACATGCCATTTCTCCCTGAAGCCTTCCATCTGATCTGATTGGTGCTCTACCTGAAATTAACAGAAGACAGACACATTGGCAGGAAAGATTTGATGGAGACACTAGGTCAGCTGATACTGATAATGTTGCCCATTATAATTCAAACTTACATGACAAGAGGCTGTAACCAAGGAAGTTATAGGGGGGAACAGGGTTTCTCCGCCATCTTGTGTCGCTCATGGAGCAGAGTTATTGTACCTCCGGATATATTCGGAATTTGACCCGATATCCAGGCAGATCGCGTAAATCTTCACCTGACGCATATACGGCGTGTGCATTTTGTTTCACGTGCAAACCGTGTCTGCGTTTCATGTAGCGTGCATTGCGACTTGCTCTGATTAAAGTACGCCAATTTTCCCGCTTATCCGTTGCGAAGACTCTCGAAGTGTTGCACGCGGAGCCGTAAAATGCCGGAGGTACTACAACAACTCACCCTCCATGAGCGACAATCCAAGATGGCTGCCGTCCCATAGGATTTACACGGCGATGAAATCAAAATGGCGGAGAAACCCTGTTCCCCCCCCCCTATAACTTCCTTGGCTGTAACAGACAAAGATTGGATTTGTAAAATGATACAAATCAGGGTCAACTTTGTGTGGCACTGAATTGCAATGACAATTTCAGGCTGACTATATTTTGCATTATGAAATCTAACAAAGCATAAAAGAGAAACAAAGTTGCAGATCTATGTCAAAAGCAGTAGATAACCAAAATACATGTTTGTTTTCCTTGGAATTTATTTGCTGCCAATTTTGTTCTGCAAAATACACATTGTTGTTGGAGTATATACACTCGCGGTCTAAAGTATTTCTGCACAAACACGTTATTCAGCCATATCTCACAAGGCGGTAATAAGGAAACTGTCGGGAAACTTGTTGCTTTTGGTCAGATCTGATAGGTAATCAAGTTAAGTGTAAAATTGAGCTCCGAATGGGATCAACCTTCTCACATACGGGTAGGGGGCAACAACACAAATGGGTCGAAAAACATGCTTTTTTAGTCAAATTTGATAACAACTCCTGGGTCAAGGTCACTTCATCGCTCAAGTTGAGTGGTCATATGGAATGTGTATGTGTAATTGAGTGACAAGCAGGCAATTAAATGTCCTGGTCACGCTTGACTTCGCCAAGATAATGCTTTGAAGCAAACGAAAAATGATCCTTCAACGCCCCCCAGTTTACAAAATTTGGGCTGTGGTAAAAGTGGAATGGTCCCTGGCGGTATATGACATTTTAAAAGGTTCTAAGAGGTTTTCAATCTGTCATATACCGTCACAAAACACTCCACATTCATCACAGCCCTATTTTTATAAACTGGTGGGGCGTTGAAGGATCATTTTTTGTTTGCTTCCAAGCATTCTCTTGGCGTAGTCAAGCGTGACCAGGACATTTAAATGCCTGCTTGTCGCTCAATTACATATACACATTCCATATGACCACTCATCTTGAGCGATAAAGTGACCTTGACACAGGCGTAGTCAAATCAAATTTGACCTAAAAATTACGTTTTTCGACCCATACCCGTACGTGAAGGGGTTGATCCCATTTGGAGATCAATTTTACACCTAACCAGATTACCTATCAGATCTGACCAAAAACAACATAAGTTTCCAGATAGTTTCCTTATATATGCCTTGTGAGATATGGCTGAATAAAGTGTTTGTGCGGAAATACTTTAGACCGCTAGTGTACACAGAGCCAGAGGTCATGCAAACAAACTTTTTTGTCAAGTGCTTCGAAACTTGATAAAAGTGACATCCTGAAGAGATTGCCTGCCTAACTTCTCCACATTATTGAGATAAGTATCCCGTTTCTATACACAAAGTAGCCAAAATTACTATAAGGTCGCATTTTTTAAGTTGGGACCCAAACGCATTACATGTGTGTTTTAGTGAAATATAGCCTCTTCTTATACAAAACCCTCTGGATTTCAAAAATATGCATCTTGAGTGCATATAAGTATATATATCCTGAAAGCTTATTGTGTCAGCAATTTCAAAATGTGAATATCAAGTCAAGCGTACAGGGTGGCTAAGTGTTATACAGGGTGAGACAAACAAAAATATCATTAAAATGATTGTCAATTATTTGACATCCAGACAAAAATAAGACTTGTATATAAAAAGTCATTGTGTTGAACACAGAGTTTATCCTATTGCCCATACAAATATACCAGAAAAAAAGTTATTCATCAACATTGCATACACTATACAGGGTGTTAAAAATTTACGTTTTTTTCCAAGATCGTAATGTTTATATTTAGTAAAGTGTATCATGTGCATAAAATTTAACAAATAAGCACTATATTTAACATCGCTTAACCTGATGAAACAAAAATAGATCTAACTTTTGCTATTTGAGTAATTTTATAATTGAGTAAAGCGATTACATACAGGGTGTCAACAATTAAAACTTGGGTCTTGCGTGAGTCCTTTTTGACGCTTAACATGCTTAATGATCTCCAACCTTGGGAATTGCTCTCCGCATGTGCAAGTAAACACAGTTCCAGTGTCAGAGAAAACTTCCGTTGGAAGGATTTCCCACAATCGTTGCATTTGATTGATCATGATGTTGGCTGTTAATATGCCTTGTAAGAGTACATTTCTGTGCTGTCTTGTGTATTTTTTTATGTTTCTACAAGTTGAATTGACTATGAAACACTTTTCCACAGACAGAGCACTTAAATGATCAACGGTCTTGTGAATGGACTTTCAAATGTCTCTGTAGATTGTTAGTCCTTGAAAATGACTTGCCACAAATACAACAAATTACAGCCATTTTAATTAATGCTTGCACCTGTATACAGGCTTGAAAGTTTATGAATCTCAAGACTATATTATTGCGTGACTAAAATATGAAACTTTTTCTAAATGCCACACCCATGGCTAATCATTAAAATTGATTGGTACAAAGCAATAAACACATTAATACAGTCCAAGTTTCACTCCCAGAGTCAAAGGAAGTATAATTTCCCTACTACAATTACTATAGTTGCCAGCGAAACAATCAATATACTAGACAAAAATTCCTTTTGCCTTGATAAGGCGGTATAATCTGTTTTGATGTATCATCAATTTCTCACTCGACTGAACATCTTTTCGTATTTCCCGGCTTTTACCAAACCTGAAGCGAGCCCTCTCTTATATTTAATCCTTTGTTAGACAAACTTGAATTTTATGACACATTATCCTTCTCTACCACCTCCTCGTTTTCAAATCCTCCTCTTGTCAACAATTGATATAATTAATTT
>JXSR01S004004.1:28596-45592 GCA_000969725.1 Ophiothrix spiculata
CTAAAAAGAATATATATTTTAGATAGAAATGTAACAAAACCACCTTTTATTGGGTCCTAACTTTAAAAATGAGACCATAATCAAACACCATGTTAAAAACGTGTTGAAACAATAAATTAAATTGTCCAGTTACTAGGATTTTGCATTCATAAATCTTGTTCAGTTGCAATTTGCTCAGGTCAAGTAAGGCGCAGTTAATATTCCAAAATGGATGACGGATGAAATGAAAATCTGAAATGGAATAAACAAAAATACAAATACAATGCTAGATTCATACACTCCGCATGTAACCTAGCCAATTAGAAAACAAGAATAAAAAGAACACAGAGTGGATTGAAAATTCACAATGCACTGTGTATGCTGCGTTCTGGATTGCACAGAGGGCGTACAGCACATTGTTTTTGTCGAGTGATGATCTGTTTGGTTTTGACTCTTTAAGGGGCCTGTTAAGGCTTATATTTTGACTTTCTTTTTTGGCTTATAAGTCTAAAAATATTAAGTTACAGTAAAGAAAACTATACATTTTTAGAAAGGAAATTTGACAAGGAATCTGCTTATGCTATTGGTTTGGTTCAAAAATGACCATATTTTGAAAAAAATAGCAAAAAACAGTGATTTTGCTTAAACATTTTTCGGGAAAAGTAATCGTTTTTTGGAAACTGTACAAAATTATCTAGGATCGCTTTTTTTATTTTTTCAAATAAAGCCAAATTTTTCGAAATATAATAAAAACCATGTTAAGTGTGCCATTTCGGACATTAATCTGCATCAATTTTGATAGAAACTAATGAATATCTTTTATTTTAGGGCCTTAAATTAAAAAATGAGAAACGCGATCCTATATTTTGATATACTGTACATAATGGTTGACAAAGCTTTCCTTGTACTTTTTAGTTACGTTCCCGAAAAAATGATGTTTTTCATCAAAACTGAAAAGGAGAAATCCCATGTTTAATGAAGAAATCGCACATTTTGACCTAAAAATATGAATTTTGAGACCTAAACCTTGGGTATCGGACATGAAAACTTAATATGTAACTGATATTATTGGTAAGTATTTTCAGATTCAATTTTAAGCTCCTTATTTTGTAAATATTGAAAGAAATCTAAAATACCAATGTTCAATTATTTGGTCTTTGTTTACAACATTGACAAGTTTATTGCGGGATTTTAACAAATGTGCTCATGCAAGAACATGCGTTCACCCACGCACGCAGTACTTGTTGCCGCGCAAAAAAGCACGCACATCAAAACACGCAACCTAAACGCAAAATAAAGGACGCGTATCTATGCCCGTATTTTCCCGCCAACAGACATGTGTTGTTTTTTTACTGTAAAATGTCAAAATAATCTTTTAATTTTACCTATAAATAAGTTTAAAAGTTTTGTCTTGTAGTATTTTTTTGTCTGTAATAAAAGGTACATGCTGAAGTATCAGAAAATGCAGAAAAACTAAATTCTGCTTTAGAACAAACGGCCGGGATTAACAGGCCCCTTAATGCTTAATTTCTTTTCACAAAATACTAGGCTGAGTAAATAGCTCAGCAATCAAAATTTACCACATGTTTTTTTCTTTAAAATTTCAATTTTTTTCCCATTTCACTTGTGACATGAAATGGGAATTTATGGAATTATTGACCTTCCACTCTGTTGTCCACATCACACATTAATCCCTCTAATGATGAGAAGTTAGGCAATCTCTTCAGGATGACACTTGTATCAGAGCAGAACACTCAACAAACAAGTATGTGTGGACTTTATGTCTTCCTGTTGTTTGCACACACTCTCATACACAAACAACTCAAACAAGTAGACAAAAAATGAAGATCAGTATTTTGCTGAATAAAATTCAACAAAAAACCAATGCATAGTTATCAGAATCATCTGATGGGTACAATATGACCATCAAGCCTGTTTCCCATAGGAACACACACATGCACGGATTAATAATGTGGAGAAGTTAGGCAATCTCTGCAGGTTGGCATCTGAGCAAAAACCAAAAATGATGGTTGACAAGAGCCATGGAAATGAAATTGTGTGACATGGGAAGAGCAATTATTGTAATACATGATATAATGTTGAGGCAATTGGTGTATTTCGTTGCTCTATACTTTGATCAACACTAAATAGGCATGAATTATGAGGCTTTTCTTCATCTGCAAGTTAACATAATCCCACTTACATGCGCGCCATAGATACTGATGCGCGAGTCACACATACAACCCGTGCGGTGTCTCCTACAGTTATGCTGTGTTCAGCTATGCACACGCTTATCTGTATCCATTCACTATGTACAGAGGCCTGCCTATTTGGTGTTGATCAAAGTATAAGAGTGTCTCTCGATACCAGCATCAGGCCAAAAAAAAAATTGTTTGTTTGCCCTCCAGTGGAAAAATTAAAATGTTGGGTCGGTGGGTCGGTTAATTTTTTTTTTTTTTTTTTACTCTACACATATGATGTCATTCCATGGATTTTATCGTGAATACCAAGCAAGGCAGGGGTTAATCAAAAATTGTGGGTCATTATTTAGAGGAAATATGCATTTTATACTACTAAATGTGACTTCACACTGCTAAATTTTACGTTTTTCATCGAAAATATTGAGTTTTCATATTTTACATGTTTGAAGAAAAAAAAAAAAAACTACCCAAATTTTTGGCATTTTTAGGGTCGGTCGCGGAGGGCAAACAAACATAATTTTTTTTTTGGCCGAACACTTACCTTCTTAGTGAGTTCAGCAATGATGCCACCCTGCTCCATTGTCCTCCTCTCCTGTGCTGATAGCTTCTCTTTTGCATCCAATAATTGCTGCTCAGTATTATGGAGCATACCAGGCAGAGGTTCCAATTCCTTCAGCCTTAGTTCCAGCTTCTCTCTTACCTGCAATGAGCAAACACAAGGCCAGAATTACTTCAGGGTACCCAGCAAGATTAGCATGACATGCTTTGGTTGACACAAGGCCAGAATTACTTCCGAGTACCCAGCAAGATAAGCATGACCTGCTTTGGTTGACACAAGGCCAGAATTACTTCAGGGTACCAAGCAAGATTAGCATGACCTGCTTTGGTTGACACAAGGCCAGAATTACTTCAGAGTACCCAGCAAGATAAGCATGACCTGCTTTGGTTGACACAAGGCCAGAATTACTTCAGGGTACCCAGCAAGATTAGCATGACCTGCTTTGTTTGACACAAGGACAGAATTACTTCAGGGTACCCAGCATGACCTGCTTTGGTTGGTGGGGGATGTGCATACATGACTGATTTTTCCCCACTACTGAATTGGAAAATGTGTTCAATTAAAAATTCTAGAATTTTTTTTATTGTTACAGATTATTAGAACAGTTTACACCATATACTGACATAATATTTAAAAGGGGTAACCCAGAAAGACCCTTCTGTTTTGAATGAAAACAAACTCACAAAACAGGCAGCATTATATCTTTGAGATATGACATTATACAGAATGGAAAATAACTGAATAAAAACAAAACTGAACATGTAATGTAATACAATCACTGCTTCCCATTTCTATCCTAATGTCTTTATTATTACACCTGGTAAAAATGGGGTAAACTACACAAGAGCTTGGAATGTACTTCCATGTAGATTCCTGGGACATCCATGTACATTCAACTCGATACGTTTGTGCGCCTCATACACTGTGTATGCATGCACATTGACATGCGACTTGGTAGGACGCGTAGGTATAACACGCAAGCGCAAACACTTACTCGCAGTGAATGCACAGCGTGAATTCACATCAGGTTGGTGTGTCATCGTGTAGACACAATCTCTACTTCTGGAATGTACATCGATGTACATTCCAAGCTCTCGTGTAGTTTGCCCCAATGTAAACATGCATAACATCTAGATTTTTACAACTGAGAAAGATACCGTTTCCACAAAGCATGAACTAATATATTAATATATTAAATGGAGAGTAAATCATGACACTTAGGAATACTAGCAAAATGGGGAGATATTTTAGAGATGCTCCTTCTGTGTGTGCTCAAAAGGCGGGTTATTTTAAGGTCTCTTTCCTTGGCTATTTTTGTTTTAGAAATTATTGTAATAATTGAAATTATTAGTAGATATAGCCATTTTTGCCTCTGAAAATTAGAATGTTTCAAATTGTTCTATCTGAACAGTTATAAAATCAAAATAAAAGATGTTTGAGACATGTTTACTTTCTTGCAAGGCTTTAATACTAATCAATAATATAATGATAAAAAAAGTTAACATCATGCAATATAATAGAACACATAAGAACCCCTGCCTACTACTACTCAAAAAAGAGTTGATTAAACATGCTTGATTTGCAATGCATTGTACACATGTTAATATGTTAGTCGTTTTTGTTACTGTACATGATCAAACTGTACACCGATGCTTTCAGCTTCAATCAATCTGCATGTCGTGTGCTGTAATTCTCGCTTGCACTGCTCTAGTTCATCATGGACCTATAAGAAAATAACCAGCACAGCAAACCACGGTTAGCTTTGACAAACTTTGCTAGGAATTCAAATACCACTGAGTCACCAATTATTGTGTGTGTGATGTATTGGAATTGAAGTCCTCCCCAATCAAATTAACCGCTTTCATACATCAGAAACATGGTTGGACTGTAATGTTCTCTTTTGTTGCATTTTCTAACTTTAGCATGATCCTAATCGCCCCTAAACATCAATTTTTGACTATGGTCATCACAAAGTATACCCAACTTGAATCCAAGAAATTGTTCTTATTTTTGTAAATGCCAAAGCATAATTACCTTTCAAGATTCGCCTTTAAATTGTGTTGTATTTTGTATGATTAAACATTTTAAACAAATGCGCCTGTGCACATGCATTGTTAATGCAGAAAAAAGATGTTACGTATTCATGGTACACTTCCTATTCTAGAGGGTATTGTACACACTTTTAAATTATGTAAATAGATCTTTAAGCTTAAAGTTCAAAACCAAAGTCTACTTGACAAGAAAACTACTATGTCATGCTCCAATTATAAATATTAAGTAATGACTTGTATGACCTCCTGTAGACTTCATGCCCCCACATGCAAACAGCCAAAGGACAAACGTGCAAAACTATGAAATTAAGAATAAATCTGAGCTTATAATCCAGCAATGCCTACATGTGTCGTATCTTCCAGCTTGTTTTCAATGCTGTTAAGCTTCTTGCAGGTGGCTTCTAGATCTTTAACTTGCTTTTGCAGTTCTCCATGAACCTAAGAATAAAATAAACAACAAGTATTCCTTTCCATTTTTTTGTGTAAATCGTAGCGATATAATATACGCATAAACTAAGAACATGGTCCAAATAATTATCCCCTGAAAATTTTCCCATTGAGTGCACATCTTTCCAAGACCCCATTGTAGCTAACTGCATTGTAAAACAGTCAGGATGACAGGTGGAAATTAAGAAAATTGTATATTTATCAACTTACAAGGTCCTTTGTCCAAAAAACAAAATCAATGTCATAAATCTAATAATAAGACAAAAATAAACCTACAAATGATTGAGATGAGGTTTAATTTCTGTGAAGCAGAAATCTGCAGAGATAATAAACTGAATTGTACTTGATTATTATGGTTGCAAGATGGTTGCTAGGACAACGGTTCTATGATTAAAAGGTTATGTTCTCAGATATCATCAATATCAGAAATTAAAAAACAAAACAGATGGAAGAAATGAAGAAATGAAGCTTCAGTTTCTGCAGAGCAGAAACTTGCATTGATTTAAAACAATACAATACCTTTCATGGCCACTGCATAATAATATTTATGAAAAGATGATTAGTAAACATGAAATTAGTCTATTGATGAAAATACTATTTTTATATTTAATGGTAAGGATAAAAGTAAAGGAGATGAAATGTATTTGCACAGGTTTGAACCCTCAACTTGTAATGCCCTACAAGTAAAAGGCGGACAGGTTAATCCTAGGCCATAGATGTCTTTTTAATGGACAGTATGCAAATGACAATCAAATTAAAAAAAGAATAGTTTGTAGACTTAAAAATAAACAATTAGGCCCATACTCCAGAAAGTTGTTTTAACTAAACCATGGTTTTAATTTCTCGTCAACAGCACGGCTTATTGAACTGATTCGCTTGAAAGCTGCAACGGTGCATATCATTCCTAGACAGATGGTGTTCAGTTAAAACCTTCCTGGAACATGGGCCTTCGACTTTAGTTTAAAAAGATAAAAATAGATTATATGGTGGCATGTCATTAAGTGGGTATGCTAAAAAGGTGGTGCTGTTACATTTTTTCATGGGTTCTCGAATTTAATTTGATGTAAATTCACTATTTCTCGGCCTATGGACTTATTTAATGTCTCATTTGAAAGCTTACACTTTCTGCTATTTGTGGCATTAATTTGGTCTTCATGGGTTACATAATTTAAGAGAGACAAGGGTTTGAACTTCGCAGTACAAGGGTGGTGGTGCCTACGGATGCGGTGCCTACGGATGCGGTAGATAGCCAAATTGAGGTTATCACCATTTCGGAAGGTTTGACACAGCTGGAACAGTCAAAAATGGATTCTGTGACCTCAAATACATATAGATAGTCACCAACATGGCTAAAATTTGGTATAAAATTACAGTAATTGGTAAATTTAACATTTTTAGATCTTCCTCAGACATCCCCCCACCCTCAAATCAGTTTTTTGGTTTTTGGGCAGCACCTTCTCATTTTTTGTCCGATTTTGACAAATTTGGTGTCAAAATGTTAAGGGGATCAAGCTGTATCAAATAAGAATTAGGACAGAATGATTTGAAACATCACCATTTTCTCCCCTTGTATAGCCCGCCTCTAATTAATTGAAGGTCATTAACACCAAGACCCTAAGGGGTCTGTTTCAAGTTTAATGCATCAAAGTAACTATTAAAGTGTTTAGAACATATCCTGAAAAAATGAACTGTTTACCATTAATCATTCCAATTTATGACTTGTTTTATTAAAAATTGGCAATTTTGAGAAAAACGCCTTTGAAAATTACAGTTTGCATTGCCGTCTATAGAGTAATTAACCACTAATTAGCTCATTATGCCAAAACAAAAGTGATATTTGGCTAAAAAGTTACTTGAATTGAAAGAGATTAATAATATTAACATTATATCAAAAAATTGTTTTTTTGACCATTTTGACCATGTAACACATTTTTCTCACGCAGTGAGACTGTCTTTGATTTGATCAATGATCTCTTCAACAACAAATCTCTTTCTATACTGTACACAAGACTTTGGAAATGCATTGGACCTTGAAAGCTGATAAGAGACTGCTTTGTGTAGATAAATACCACTAAAATCATATGGCTATTACGTGGTGTTGATCAAAACACCGGAACTTTGGATTTTTTGCATGACTATTGTGTTATGCCCTTGCAAAAAAACTGTTTAATGACACAGTGGCTGTGATTGGTCAATGCTAAATATCATTCCTCCATGTGAATAGAATAACATTGTATTTGTTGGGGTCAAATAACTCCTTTTAAAAGAAATAGATCTGCTTTTAAAATTACTTTTGATTTATTAGATAAACATTCCCTGGTAATATCATGTTGTGAAATATTAAATGTAAAACACCACCTCCAAAAGCATAGATTTTGAAACTTTTAACACACATTTTTAGAGCTAGTAGGGAAGTATGGGGCAATCTGGGTCCCACAACTTAAGGCTGGGGTAGACCTCCAACTTGGCACGAACCGTTTTTGTACTCTAGCTTTCAAACTAATTGCATAAACTATATGAAAGTATACATTTTTAGAAACGGATTTTTACCCTAACTGAAATTTGCATCCATGAAATTTTGAACTTTTTTTATTTTTGGAATTTAGAAACAAATGTCTAGGAACGGTTTTCTCAAATTTTTGATTTTTATCTTAATTTTTCAAAAAATGCCAAAAATAGGTCAAAAAATGCAAAAAATCCCACCGCTGCCACCAAAATGACAATTTTTGGCTATTTTTCAAAAAATAAGATAACAATCAAAAAAAAAAAAATTCCTAGACATTTGTTTCTAAATTCCAAAAATCAAAAAAGTTCAAAATTTCATGGATGCAAATTTTAGTTAGGCTTTCCAGAAATTTTGGGGCAAAAAATACGGCTTTTGGCATTTTTTGCCAAAATTGACATTTTTGGGCAAAAACTGATATCATCATCATGTTCAGGGTAAAAATCCTATACTTTAATATATTAAGAACAAAACATGTAGAAATCAACATTACTTTTCATGTCTGCTGTACTCCCGGGGACTGTTACTCCCATTGTGTACATTTGTTTTCGTTGCTAATATGGTCCTTGAACATGTTGAAAGAGAGAACTTTGCTTCCTTTGGATTTCCTTAGTATATTATTGGGATGTGCCTCATTAATCAATACCTCTTTTTATATATTTCCAAGATTTTCTTCATACTAAATTATTAGGCCTAATTAATGATGTAACAGGCAGAGACCGATCGCGAAATTCTGGAATTTTGTGGAGATGGATGCCCAGAATACCCCTTTTGTGATTTGTATTTAGTACACAGTGCAATCTTGACCATGACTCCGGGGTAACGTGAGTTTGTCCTTTTTAAGGACAATTCTTGTTTACCCACCTCATGAAATGCCACCATATATGTTAAAATCAGATCCTACTCCTCTAATTATGCTCTAAAAAAAGAAATTGTCCTCAAAGTAAAATTTTGAAATGTAAGATCATCACTAATAAATGTGTCGTTGTCTTTCAAAATGTAACAGTACACCAAAAAAAATCTGTCAAAAAGAGTGAATTTCACTTAGATTCTTTATGATCTTGTAATGGATATTTACATTGGTAGTATCTTGTAACTTCTGTTCTGTTTCTTGTAGTTTCTGCTGTGTTTTGTCCAGCTCTTTGATCTTCATCTCTAAATCGTCCTGCACCTATCAATGGAATTGGAGCACTTAATTGAACACATTTTTCCTTTAACCTGTTTTATTAGAAATATGTGTCCCATCATATCTAAAGGTACCTTAATACCGGCATAGTAAATTACGAGATACAGGCCATTGAAGCTGAGCATAATCAAAAATCACGTCCAAGGTCGAAATTCTAATTTCATCAGAAACGTTACCTTTGAAGTGTATTCTATCATATTAATCAGGTTTCAACATCCAAAACATAAGACAAGTGTTTTAAACATCGATATAAAAATACTTTCCCCCATTGAAGTTTTCCAGTACAGAAACTTTAAACTTGGTTTTCTCAGAACGATAGTTTTCTGAATCAAAAGAATGCCTTCTACCAATTTTAGTGTAACTTTGCAATCGAACATCCAATAACCAAAATCAATGTGTCATTTTAAAGCTTAAAATATAATCTTGCAAACGAGACCAAAAAATCAATTTTCATTTTGGGACCAAGGTACCTTTCGATATGACGGGGTCACATATGAAAGCATCAGTAGTGGTCTTGTATACGTATTACGTATCCTTATAGCTCATATTCATGTTCCCGTGAATAGTTTAGTTTGTCTTTCAAGTTGCAGTTTCACCATGGTGGGAAAAATGGGCATTCAAGCAAGCTCCATGCCAGGAAATTTGTACTCTTTTGGAGGGAAATGTGACATTTTGGAGGGACATTTATATATGTAAAAACAGCGGGAAATTTAAAGGTCCTTGCCGGGAAATTTACATTTTTTCAGACCCTGAGTTTCACCTTTACTCAATTTAAGTGCTCCCTACAATTATTCAACCATTTGAAAGACATAAACCATGGTGAAATTGCACCTTTTATGATGTGTTGCTTATTTTAGCATTCTATTTTGTAGTTTGCATAATGTGACTGGCCATGATACAGATAGCTCAGATGATGCAAGTGTCAGGCCCCTAGTTCAAATGCTGGTTGGGCTTGGATTTTTTTAAAGTTAATAATAAATTTTCTTGCAGTGGAATTTTCACCGATTAAGAATTGACACATTACAATTACAAGAATCAACTACTGTTCCACAGAACCCATCAAGTAAAGAGCAATTCAAGATCTAGCACCCAACTCTAGTGTAAAAACAAGCAAAATCACACAGAATTTGTCAAAATTTAAGCAAACTTCAATAAAAATTCTTGATTCCACAGAAAAAAAACCACAATCCATCCATAACTTAAACCTCTTCTCACAACCCTACTCCCAACCCCCCCAAAACAAGCCCCCCCCCCCCGGTTCCCTTAAACATCCTACATGTGAAAGGTCTTGCAGCTTGTCCTCTGTGGTTCTCAGTTTTGATTTGGTTCCATCCAGTTCTTGAAGACTGGTGTTCAGTTCACATTTCACCTGAATTAGCAGCAAATCATATATAAATTACACATGCTTTATCAAACAAAAAGTAAAATATTTGAAACAAAACTATCAAATGCAATCTTGCATACATAATTAAACAAATATGAGTAAAAATTTAGTATGAACAGAGTTAGTATTAATAAATTGTCATGTGACAGCAAGAAAGTTGTATCTGCAATGGTTGCCATATAATATATTCATTTAAGACCTTCTCACTAGAATTTTTATAAATCTATATTCGTCTCCCATATGATGGAGGCTCATTAAATGGTTCTTTGTCATCACCTTAGGAACTAATTCAAAAGCAACTGACCCAAGACATTGTCTGGTTTTCCCAAGGAATTTAAAAAGGGGAATATGTACTCGCTGCCATTTTGATTTCATCGCCGTGTAAATCCTATGGGACGGCAGCCATCTTGGATTGTCACTCATGGAGGGCGAGTTATTGTACCTGTGGCATTTTACGATTCCGCGTGCCTCATTTTGAGAGTCTTTGCAACGGATTAGCAGGAAAATTGGCGTACTTTGATCACAGCAAGTCGCAAGTACACGCTACTTGAAATGCAGACACGGTTTGCGCGGCCGCGTGAAGTAAAATGCACAAGCTGTATATGCATCAAGTGAAGATTTATGCGATCTGCCTGGATATTGGGCCAAACTCTGAATATATCCGGCCGGAGGTACAATAACTCTGCTCCATCAGCGACACAAGATGGCGGCGTATCCCGATTCCCCTATAAAAATTCCTTGGGTTTTCCATTTGAAAAAAAAAAATTATGAAAAATGGCAGCTATTGCCCTTACAACTTCCTTGCATTCACATGACGATAAAAAAATTGTCATGTATATTTGAAAACTAGCAACAGTTTTGTGTTAAAATTAGTAAGAACAAATTATTCTCTAAATCATATCAACTTAAAATTAGTTACTAAAATAGATTCTGTGTTAAATGTTAGTAAGAACAAAATAAGCATTGCATTAGCGTATTGAGCATTAATAAGCTGAAAACAAAACATTGCAATGTTAAAATCTGTAAAAAATACAGTTAGATAAAATAACATGGCTAAAGCCTTGCATGCACCTGCAAATAAAGTAGCAAACAAGTCTATTCCAAATTTAAAGAATTCAAAATACATGCATAGAGTGGAAATGGGCTTTCTTGCAATTTGTGGAATGCTGAAACAAGGTTTTCTACTTAAACTTTCGAGCAAGGAAACCAAACAAGTGTATAAGTAAACACTGCCCTCTACAGGCAATCCTCAAGGTGCATCTACACTGTGACATATTGGGGGTAACGACAAGCAACGTAGACCTACGTATTGCAATTTTACGCTCGTCATTGTTAGTTAAAGTCAGTTAACGCTCACACATGCTGCTAGCTATCAGTCGCTTTCAGTTACAACTTTTTAGTTGCAAATACGTTACCCTACGTCGAAACAAGTCCTCACAGTGTAAACGCACAATTAGCAATGACTAACGGTCCTTTCTTATGCTATAGTCACATATATAAAGTTGTCGGCTGAGCTCAAGCGGAGTTAGCATGCCTCATCAGACAGAACCAACCCAGGTTTTACGAGTTCACAGCAATACACCTAATAGTTAACGCTCATGTGGATTTGACTGACGTAGCGTGCCAATTCAGCCGGAGCTCGTCCGACTACTCTACCAAGTTTAGCATTAGGGAAATACTTAATTCACTTAAAGTTCAAGGCCCTTTTAATGTTTCATGTTACCACATGTTCCAAGCAGCCCAAGTTCACTCTACATTTTATCTCTCGGAAACTCTATAAATGTGACCAAACATGAAGATATGGCAATCCTTATTCTTAAACGTTAACCCCATATCCCTTTTATTAATAGCTACACTGATGGGCGTCATTCCTGGGGGGTACTCAAATTTGGTTTGGGTAGGGACGTGCCTCTGGGAAATTTAGAAAGCCACCCACCCAAATATTAACCTGCAAGAAAAATTGACCCATCCGTATACCTAATCTTCCAAATTTTGAGCCAAGTTTAATCCAAATTCCCATTTTTTTCTGTTCAAATTTGCTCTATTTTGGCAAAATTTGCTAACATTTTGAGAACAAAATGTTCAAATTTGGTGCAAATTTGGGAAAATTTTGAAAAGAAAACCCATCAAAATACCACATTTTGCAAAGGACCGATTGGAATACCAGCACCAGAGCCTGATATTGCACCAGAATTTGCAGCACGTCCCCATAACCCCTTACCTCCCTGGGACATATTTCACCTATCTATTCCAATAAGCAAGGTAAATACATGTTTCCTTGGGCAAGAAACTTTACTCTACTTGCTCCGTGGTTGGACAGTCACGTAAAGCCGTGGGTCCCCTGTACGAATAGACTCCTTCATGGGGTATGCATGTTAAGCAAGTACTTGTATCATTGAATGATTGATTGATTGATTGTAAAATAATTAGAATTAAGCCAAAGTCAAACAATCATGATTCTCACTAGGCATTGGTTTAAAATTTGATCCCTTCACGTAAAATAAAAAATCTTCATGTTTGGTGACATAATCTTTATAAAATTGCATGCAGTCATCACAATTTTCCACATTGCAGTAACTTTGGTTTTCAAACAATAATTCTCAAGACCCACGATTTCACACCAAAAAAAACTTTGCTCACAAAACTAAGCCCAATTTCAACACATACAGATATGTGCCTTATACAACAAAAACATGATTTGTAAATGCACCCCTATCATATAATAATTATGAAAGCGTATTGCTGTAATATTTGAACGATGGCTGAACAGCACTGTAAAATATTCCAAACTGCTAAATAGGTTTTAAACCAACGGCAACTCATGGTTGGAATTTAGGTCAAGGTTCATCATGGTGTGAAAACCACTGCAATGATCGTCTTATATATATTATACATGGGAATTTTCCAGCAGTTTTTCCTCAGTGTAGGAGAGTCTCTCTTGTGTGGAATTGAGTCTCTTCTGTGTGTCTTGCAAAACTGCCTGGCATTCGGCCAGCTCACCATGAACCTAAATATACGAAAACAATTTGGGGATGTTCTCATGAAACTTACAACAAAAAAAGCTTAATCTTATAGTTATACCCCAAGAGCATTGTACAATTTTTAAAAAAACCTCAAATAACAATCATTTTGCACAACATGACAATCATCAATATGATTTAAATTAGAAACAAAAATGGTAAGCTACAGCAAATAAAATATATTTGTGAACTTGGTTAAGGATGAAAGAATTAACAAGATACAAATGAAAGCAGAGACATGGTGTAAAAAGCAATAAGCTGAGTATTAAATAACTGATTTGGTTGAGCATTTGACGAACAACCTAGTATTAAAGACACAGCCCCACTTTAAAAGTTCTGCACAGGCGAAATAACTGGAGAATTTGTCGAGAGCAAAATGTCGCTATGTTAATTTTGCTGTGTATGTCAACAACTAAGCAGGTGTAAAGGTCATAAGGCTGCATAAAAAAATTAAGTTGTTTCTCGTCCCCTCCCTCCTCACTTTCTGGTGCCGCACCAATTTATTTATTTATTTTTTTGCAAAAATTCTAAAAAGATGTTAAAAATTGAGCTAAATCGTTCAAATATTAAGACTCCGCTTTCCTTTTTAAAGGATTCTTTAAATTTTTAATGTTTTTAAAGTTGAAACTGTCATAACACCAACATCTACCCTTATCACATAGAGTTAAAAGACAGCAACTGAACTGAGTCAATATCTACCAAGGGTAAACCTAGATTGACCAGGCTCTCCCCAACCTTTAAAAAAAAACAAAAAAAAACACCTCCCTCCCTACTCACATTTCGAGAATTCTTCGGACGAGAAACAACTTATTTTTTTTATGTGGCCTAACCAGGTCATATGTCCATGAGTGGGGGTTCCACTTTAAGAAAATAAACCCTAGATAGCCTTAAAAAGTAACATTATTTATACAAACATCAAGTCCGAGTCTGTCTGTACTTTTATCATCACTAAATGGGCTTTTCTTCAAAGAGCAAAGGTAATCCCACTGACAAGCGTGCCATAGATACCAATGCAAGAGTCACGAGTACAACATGCTTTGCGTTTTCTGTAGTTGTGTTGTATTCAGCCATGTTTATGCTTCAATGATGTGAAAACGCCAATCTATTAAGTGTTGATCAAAGTATAGGGATGGTAGTATTTCTGGGGCTAACAATAGATCTCAATGGGCCAGGTAAGTACAGTTTAGGACATAGATTTAAAGGAGAGATACCAGGCTTTGTATACCAGCCCGTGTAATGGCAGCGTCAGCCATGGGGCTCAAATTGGGGGTATTCGGGTCCACTCGGCTCCCGCCAAAATCAACTCCGAGTGCCGAGACTTGGTTAGGCGTAGAAACAACCTGCGCAAATAATACTTTACGCGAATGATACGCCAACCTGCACGCAAAGCGTGTGTGCGTGTTTCAATATTCGCGCATTATGACACGGTGCTATGCCTCATCGGCAAGCTGTCGGTCAAACCCGAATACCCCCAATTTTGTCTCCATGCCGGAATAAAAATGGCGGCGTGCCTTGTATCTCCCCTTTAAATCTATGGTTGTGTTTTTGTAAAATATGTATTGTACTAATGCTGGCATCAGGAAAACAAAACAGGGTTTCAATGATCAGGGTAACATGACTTACCCCTATAATACCCCTAAGGCCAAAAAAAAATTGTTTGGTTGCCCTCCACCGACCGACCCTATTTTTCATTCCGACCCAAACTTTTTTTATTGAATTTTTTTTTCTAAAAAAATATGCAAAACTTACCGAAAACTACAAAAAAAAAGTTGTATTTTTGCTTTTTTCGATATTCAACCCTCAAAATGTTAAGGATGTCCCAAATCACAACAAGAAGTATTTTATTGTTTTTATATGCATGTCGCGAGGGAAGTTGTGAAGGCTGGAGCGGCCGATCGGCCTGGCAGTCCGTGGAAGAGTATTAAAAAAAAAAAAAAAAAACGACCGACAGACCCTCTCTGAAAAAAGCTGTGGAGGGCAACCAAAGATTTTTTATTTTTGGCCTAATATAAAGGTCTTTGTTTGTTTGTCTATCAAGAGGACACACAGGGCCCATGACAAAGTCCAAGATTTCCAAGCCAGTGCATCAAGTACAAGCTTGGATTTCTGTCTTGTGTTATACTTACGCCCTGTAAAGCAGCATTACTGTCCTGTTGTATCCTACTCTTCTCGTGGACTTCCTGTTCCAATCTCATAGACACATCCAAAGCTTCCCTCTGGGATCGATTCATCTGAAATTCACCAATAAAAACCAAGTCTTAACAGGCATGTGCTTGTGAACATTGGACATTTTTACATCGCAATCTTGACACATGAAATATTCAGGGGTGTGAGAGGCCAGTTTACAAAAACGAGGAAAAGCATCCTAAAGTCGGGGAAAAGGTCAAAAATGGGCTGAAAAAGAATAAAAAAGCTGAAATTTTATCACAAGAAAATTTTCAAAAACGAGGAAATCAGCTGAAAAGAGGAACTCTCACACCCCTGAATATTGAATTAGATACTAGTGCAACAAAGGGTTGCTAGCATTTTAGTTCCTTTGTCATGTTGCCATATAGCCAAGTCCACTGGGTTAAACTTTTTTTGTTTTTTGAAACAAGAGATTTTGGTACATATATTTTTCATATTTTTCTCATTGTCCAGGTGAAATTTTACAGCTGAAACATGTTCAATTTTGGAGATGTAAGTGAAAATATGTATAATCATGTCATGATAACTAGCCATAACATTATCCACACAGTGAACTGGAACAATTCAACAAAAATTCAAAACTGAAACTTCTTTGGTGGTGATCTTTCATACAAAAATGAAAACACAATTTTGAAAAATTAGACCTATGTACTTTTAACGGGTTTTCTCAGAGATGCAAAATCTCAATTGATTTTCTAAAAAAAATTAGTATTTGGAGATTTATTTGTGCTGATAACGAATCTTAAAATATAGGTCACCATGCTCGTTTTTGAGATACACGCATTTCGAAAAGTACATATTTTCCCCCAAAATCACCTGATTTTCCATACAGAGTATAGGGAAAGCTCCGAAAAGTTGATCATTATGTGTTGTAAAATAGTAAGTGCTCAATTGATTTTTTTAATTTTTACATATGTTAAAGTATTTTTGCGCACTTCATAATGCTGAAATTAAATAAATGGTCACCGTGTTAGTTTTCAAAAAAAAATGACAAAAACTGGCATTTTTTAATAAAATTTGATTACTTTGATGGCACACTGACATCTGCTTCTGCATAATTTCCCGCGTATATATTACGCAGCGATGCGGTGTACTGTGATTAACCAAACACATTAGTAAAACATGTATTCAGTGGGCATTGAAATTTGATCACGCAAAATGGATGCAACTATTTTTTTGATTTTTTACTATTTATGAAAAAAATTGTTATCCCGCAGTCGTAAGCAACTGCATCTATAAGAAAAACCCTTAATACTATTTCATGCAGATAGTATACAAATATTGAATGCCTGAGAGTGCAATAGTATACAAATATTGACTGCTTGGGGGGCATGGTTTAAATTATTTTCCCGAGGTGATCTCAAAACCATGAATATGTCCGAAGCGAAGCTGAGGGCATATTCATGGTTTTGAGATCACCGAGGGGAAATAATTTTAACCATAACCCGAACAAAAAGCAGTCAATATTCGTTTTATATA
>JXSR01S004006.1:0-11374 GCA_000969725.1 Ophiothrix spiculata
TTTACAAAGTCTATGGGTAATTGGTTCTGACGCCCCTGTGTGATGTTAAATAGCAGGGTTCCCAGCCCATCATGGAAATCAGGAATAATTATTTTATTTTTTCCAATTAAGAAAAATGCCAGGGAATTTATTAAAAATGCCTCAAAATCAGGGAAAAGTTAGGGAATTTTGATTGGTCCAAAAAGCGAAAGCAGTCAGTCAGACTTATTTTCCCCGGTGTGTCAGGTCTCGGTACTTCTCGGTTCAAAAGTTACACTTGTTTGTAAAAAATAATTATCATGGAATATTGAGACTTAATCAGGGAAAAATCATGGAATTTTGTTTTCTTAAAATACTGGGAACCCTGAATAGGCAATGTCTCTGAGTGTACATAAGTGACTTAACACTTGTTTTGTGAGAGATGGTTAAATGTTACCAGGTACCACAAATGAACTAGGTTTAAATGTGGTAAAATTAATTTTGCACAATTTTGCAAAAATACATGCAAAGTTGTAATTTGACAATACTTTCTTCAAAACACCTGCAATGTCTCAATAAAGAAAAAATGTACATTTTGTAAGGACCATTCAGCAAAAGTATTAATGTTTACAGATCTTTGAATGTGTTTATGATAGTGTCATCATTCACTCTATGGCAACCTTTACAGACCATAACTCGCATGACATGGATATCAAGTGAAGTTCATTGAAGCTGTCATTTTAACCATGGTCTGCGAAAATATTTAAAAGAAGTAAAAATGACATGAGGCCACCTTTAATTATGGATCATTTGTGGTGGGCGGTAACATACAGATAAGTAAGTATATGAGGGGTGCTCTGGCAAAATGAGAAGAAAGTCCGCTTGATAGTGAAACATGTGTAAAATATTCAATTTTCGTTTTTTGATGGAAATCTCATCTATAGATATTCTTCTAACTATATGTAAAATTTAGGCAGCATATATTACCTGGACATGTTTATTTTAAAGGGTTTTATCAAAAGATTTTAAACGTTCTGTACAGTTATCATGGAATATTGAGACTTAATCAGGAAAAATCATGGAATTTTTAAAATACTGGGAGTTCTTAAAATACTGGGAACCCTGAATAGTTCAAATTTTCGAACTATTTTCATTGTCGTATATGAATTAGATTAATAACTGCTCATTACTTGACGCTCGTAAAATTGTACAAAAATAATGCACCTTGTGCTGAAGTTGAAGTTGTCCAACTCACTCGGCTACGTCTCATGAGTGCGGACAACTCCAACTTCATAAATAATTAATGTTATTGTTTTTCAATGATAACTTCTAGAGCCGCTACTCTTTGTAGGCAGATAATTAGTTACCATGCTCAATGGTGCATAGACTTAGTGCTTATACTGTAAAGTTGATTTTTTAGCAGTTCGTTATTTTCTGAAAGGGAATGGGAAAGTATGACAAATTATTTATCATTTTGAAACTGAGAATATTAAAAATTCAAATATGTAATAAAATCATTTGTGTAAATATCGACTTTCTTCTCATTTTGCCCGAGTACCCCACATATTTGTTAATGCCATTAACTCTTTGCATAGTCTGCAATTTGCAAATAGAGCCTCAGGTCTGGAGGATGAATTTAGTGCTTTAATGCCGTGAAATTTATGGGTGTGTAATTGAGGCTTCGTCTTGCTGTGTATGCGCCAAACTGCACATATATTTGACCTCGAGATCGAGGCTCTTCTCGCAAATGACAGATTTGTGCAAAGGGCAAATAGAAAACTTGTATGGTCTTTTAACTTGTATTTTAATATCAAGTTGTTCATTTAAGCCATTATTTAATTATTGGTGCCTCCATAAGGGGTCAGTCATATCAAAATGGCTATCAGGAAATATGGTCTCATTTTACATAATCTAAGAATTCAGGGATGAAAACATTAATAACATAATGTATTCAATTCAGATTATTAGAAACATTAAGGTCAGTGATGATACGCTCACTAAGTCACTCTAATTTTAATGGTATATTTACAAAAAGTTTGTGGTAAGCAACTACTATGTTTGACCCCATTTACAATCAAGGTAAGGCCTATATATTTCTAAATTATATGAATCTCTATGTCGTTCTGAAACGTATCTTTCTTTTATGATCAACGCATATGTGATTTCAAATACAAAAGCTTACAATTTTATTCTGAATGATACACTGTTTATCCAATCACCTATGTGAGAATTTCTACGGTCATTTGTCAGTACTTGGCGGGTGCTCATGGCAAAAGTGTGTCTCTTCAATTAGTACGTTTGTCACATTAGGGACAACACACCCCTGTGAAGCAATTGTGGTTTCATTGATGTGGAAGCAAAAGGTTTCTTACTCTCAATTTAAAGTTTTAAATCAAAATCTAGATTTGTCTTGCTGTCCTATATTGAGACAACACATCATGGACATTGTCCAATTTGTTTTATAGAAGTGATGCCCTAATCGGACTAATTTCCAGGATATTGGTCAATGTTGGAGGGAGAGACAACGTCTTGGTCTTGACCATCTCGAGACCTGCTTTTTCAGGTCTTGGTCTAGGTTTCAGTCTTGGAAGTCAAAATCTCTGCCTCGAAAGGCCTCAGAAGAATGAAATGTCTTTATCTCAATTTCAGACTTGCAGGTCTCGACCACAACACTGATATTGGTTCAAAATCTACTTTTGACTCCTTGCATTTATGTTTAATCCCCACTCAAAAACCAATTAATCGCATGCATATTTTTAACAGGTTGATGTATAGGTACCTCAACTGTTATGTTAATGTCTTCTACAGCAAATACAGTTGTGCAACTTTGATGACAAAGAATTATATGAAATTGATTATGTTATAACTGAGTGGCTCATCTGCTGTTTTAATGTTGAGATACAATTTATTTTAATTATGGGTGTACTTATTGCATGAGTATCCCAACCTGGAGAAAAAGTCATTATAGAGTACTTGTTGGGGTTGGACGTAACGGGGGAAGCGTGTTAGTGTCGCAGAATTTCCCTCGCTTTGCACCACTGAGTCCCGGGTTCGATTCCTGATCCCGGCGCTGTATGTGCATTTGGTTTTCAGTCCATACTTGCTTCCGCAGGTTTTTCTCCGGGTACTTTGGTCTTCCTCCTATACTTAAAACTGACACTAGATTTGTCCAACATAGTCTGCCTCACCCAGGTTATGGGAAGCTGCAAAAAGGGTAAATATTACAATCTAAGTACCGATAGGATGATGTGCTCTTGAAAAGGAAGCCAAATGCCTAAATGAAGTGAAGTAATTTTGACGATCTACCTGCAGCGAAAACATGAGCGATTTGATCTTGATGAATCGCTATACAAAATCCAGATTATGTGGCAAAGGATCCACGAATATGCAATTTTGAGCTGTTGGGATGTAGCACGGTGCATTTGTATATTGCCATGATGGTCTGTCGTGAGAAAAGAGAATCATGGTAGAAATTGCCCACTTTAAATTGTTGACATCACTCTTGAAGTATGGTAGCTATGACAGACACTCTGAATAAGCTTTCTAGGTGGCATACTCTGGTATGAATTCTGTGAGATGTAGAGAGACATGATGACATTAATAAATATTGCTAAGCATATCTCCATGCATTGAGTTAACCAATTTCTCCTAGTGCTGTCATGGTTGCTTGGATTTCCCATAAGATGTTTCTTTACCTCCTTGAAACAGAATATGCTTCGAAACCGCTATCCTAGCAACAAGTGGTTAGCACTACACTTGTTTGTGTTTTGCTGTTGATGCCTCGATCGATATGCATCAACATGAAACAGTGGACTTTCAGGAGATGCTTGACTGAATGCATGATTGGCCTCCTGTTTCTTCCACACTCACTGTTCTATAACCTGATCTTACAGAAATCTTGGCATATACACACGGCATGTACAGTGTCGAGCCCTGTCTACCATCAATACAATGTATAGACAGGGCTCTGACACTGACATTTTCCTTACTTTCGATTCCTAACTGTGATAAATGTGATTAGCTTTGTCCAGTCTGCCAAATACCATTTGTAAAGCCTGATCATAATTAGTCATTTCTGAGGAAATATAATTGCATACTGTGGTTTCTCACTCATCCCATCTGAATGCATGTTGATCATCTGTGAGCTTGAAGGCTTTGGTGATGAGGTTGACAAATTGGTGATGTTTATATGTGCGACTTCAGTAATAAGATGCACAACATTTTACTATGCATTGTCAGCGAGCTGTGCTATCACCGCTCTGACTTATTCGCTAAAACGTAGATTCGCTAAAACGTAGAGCAAATGTTGGTCTCAATGCGCTAACATCGTTTCAGTCCATGAAAGCGAATGTCACCTGCGCATGTTGTAGTGCTATGAGTATTAAATAAGCAAACCGAAGAATAATCGAATGTCGTGAAATTTGTTAAGCGAATGTCGCTTCCCGTTGGAGCAAAGTTTCTTGGTACTCATTTTGAAATTATTACTAGCTGAGAATGATTTATCAACTGATCACAGATTTTTCACTGAAGTACCTGCTGCAAATAAGTATTTCTTAGCGTTTTGTTTTTGCTATATGACCAGATTAGCTCAACTGCTTTATAAGCTACGTATAGTGTCTTCTACAGAGACAACTTACTGTTGTGTTCAGTTGTTGACAAAGTTCTTATAAGGCTGTATGACGTGCAATTGGCGCAGGAGTTTGGAAAACTGGCTACATGTTTTTAAAAAGATGCCTTTTCCTACTTATGTAGCCATTTGTCAGCCTCAGCTAGTGATTTTAGCCTAAGCACCTCTTCAGCACAATTTGTCAAAATTGGTTGAATTGGTGCAAACTCAAGAAATTTGGTTGTTGGTCTTCGGTTTGTTCACAAATTAAGCTGATTCATGCCACACAAGTTCATTGGGAACGGCCTTTAGTGGCAGAAGGTACAACACCATGCATCAGAAAGCATCTAACTTTCTGAACTTAACATCTGAAACTCTTCTTTGCTCCACCGGTTGTCTTGGTTGTGTTTATTTCTCTTATGGGGATCTTTGTGTGGAGATCACTTAATAATAGAGAGGAACCGTTTTAACAAAATATCTGTGGCAACACACGATTTAATTTGTACTGTCAGGATTTTGTGTAATCCATCACCCATTGCATACAAATTCACTACCACGGAATCAATTTCGTGTATCAGGTTTTTTTAGTAGAATACATCACTATGAAAGCCCTGGTACTTCTGTTTTGTTCTCTTATCAGTTTTGATGATATGACAAAGTTGTGAACTGAATAAGAAAATGGACGCCATATATCATTGATGTGTTAAGTCTCAACATTGAACAGCAAAGCAGATCTAGATTTTAATTTGTGGCTTTTTATTCAAAGTATAAAAACCTTTTGCCTTCCATATCATGGATATCATTATGAGTTTCCGTATAGTGTAGTGGCAGTTAGACCTACTAATGTGGCACGTCCTGCCTATGCAGTGCCTAACAATGCTGAAAAATAAGTCTAGAAACATTCCCACAGGTTTTGAATAAACTGTGTATATTCAGAAAACTGCCTATACTTTGATCAACACCAAATGGCGGGCTTTATCACATCATGAACTGATACAGATAACCATGTGCGTCGTTGAACACAGCACAACTGCAGGATACGCAGCCTGCCTCGTAAGCCTGTCTCGCGCATAATCATATATGGCTCACATGCAAGCGGGATTGTGTTTACTTGTGGATGAAGAAAAGTTGCCATTCCTGCCTATTTAGTGATGATCAAAGTATAGCCCCGGCTGTTTTGGGAACTTTAGTTCTGCCCCGATGCTGTTTTGGTCACTTTAGTTCTGCCCCGATGCTGTTTTGGTCAACTGCAGGTTTTGAAACGGTACTTAATATTGTGTTGATCTTAAAGAAATGTACCAACAAACATTTGAGAATGATAGTTCAGATTCATATATTGTAGAACTAGGCATACCACAATTTGTTAAATGGGTCATACATACTAGTTGCTTGCTTCAAATTCTTTGTAACGATACCATTATAATTAGGATGAGTTAGTGAGAGTATTGTCACTCATGATATTAACCTTAATGTTTCTATTAATCTGAATTGAATTAATGTTTTCATTCCTGAATTCTTAGATTATGCAAAATGAGAAAATATTTCCTAGTGTAGCCATTTTGATATGACTGATCTCTTCTTCTTCCCCCCCCCCCCCCAACGGAGGCACCATAATTAAATTTAGTTGTAAAATGATATTGATGCCTTCAACCAAATGATCTGAATAAAGTCATGATATGTTTGAAAACATTCAATGAGTCTTATATGTATTTCTTTTGTCCCAGTCCTTAAATTGTATTTATATTGGCGGTCATTAATGTAATTGACATTCTTACGCAGTGATGGGGTAAAACCACAGAATCGGACGGAGAATTAGAACGAGGCCACGTATGATATGACCCTTCGGAGGTCCAATTCTGTGGATTTACCCTATCAATGGCAGGAGTATGTCAATTATAGGAATGGACTATGCTAGCCATGGAAGCATTAAAGAGAAGTGCTTTCCAGTTAGGAGTTTTTCCCCAAAATGGACTGGCTCATTCCAATAAAGAGGTTTAGCTTAGCCAACCAAAGAACTGGTCTGTTTCCATTACCAGACTCCACTTCCTATTAAATTTTCCTTTGGATAGATGGGCTTTGCCTACAAATACATATTCTGCCTTTCCCCCCAGTTTGACTTGTGGCAGAGAGACACTTCCCCCACAATCATGAATGGATTACAGGCCTGAAATGTCTGTCTGTTAGAATGAAATGTTTATGAAACCAGAAAGCTGACACTCTGGTTTATAAAACTTTTGTATCAACATTCTGTGGTGTTAAAATAGTTGGGACTGATTCATCGCACATGTCAAAATTTAAAGGTCAGTTTAATTGCCTCAACTTTTTTTTCAAATATTTTGCTCATTTCTCATTTAAGGCTAAAACATGTTCTTTTTTTGAAGATATATGAAAATGTGTCTAGTTATGTTAACCAGCAATGCAACAATCCAATTTCTCACATTTTCCATTACCATGTTTAGGAATTTTCTTGCCAATCTTTAATATGCGCACAGATCTTAAAGTTTCTTTTCACAATTCTCCATAAATTTTTGTCCTGTTTCTTTCTATTGTCAACCATGAATCAAGTAAAGTTTCTTGCCCAAGGAAACAAAAACCACCGGGCCCGGGGCTTAAACCCACAGTCTCGTAATACAGAGGTTGTGGGTTCGAGCCCCGGCCCGGCGGTTTTCGTCTCCTTGTTTCCTTGAGCAAGAAACTTTACTCTACTTGCTTTGTGATTCGGAAGTCACGTTAAGCCGTTGGTCCCCTGTACGAATAGACTCCTTCATGGGGTATGCATGCATGTCATGCAAGTGCAATGTATATTGATTGAATGGTGGACTATTTTGAAATTTGCGCAATCACCAATGCGTCACGCGTGTTATGTTTGATGCTGAAAACAAATGCCTTCAGGATACCGGCCAATCAAGTGCTTAAGATTGATTAGCGGTTACCGGAGTCTTATTTTGGATATTAAAGACATTGGAGCTCAGCGTAACTAATTTGTTGCATCAGATTTGAGGAAAACAGGTCAAGCAAAAACAGCCTTGAGTAAAAAATAAAAACAAATTTAAACAAAGAAAAATATGTTTTAACAATCTATTGAGTAAAACCACAATAGAATTTATATTTTAACAATTTACAATATATCTTTTGGCATTTTAAGACAGAAATATATTTTACTTAACACAGAAATCACTTTTAAATTCAATACAAAAGAAATTGTCAAAATATTCAAAATCATATAAACTTACACAAATTTATATAAAGTCTGCTTGCATCTTGCATGTTGTTTTTGATCAGCTTAATCAATTATACATAAAGAGTTTCTTCATTATGATAAGTAAATATCATGATCTCTTGAAAACTTTTACTCTAAATTAAAAATGTTTTAAGCAACTCACATTTTTTCTAACCATTTATCAACAGAGAACAAAACTTACTGTTTTAAGACCACCTAATACACATGTCTCTTTCAAAACAGCTTAAATGAAGATAGATGCATATATTTCCCTGTTGAAGAAAATGCATCAAATGCACACATGTACTTTCCTATACTATACTTTGATCAACACCAAATAGGCTGGCCTCTTCACATCGTGAATTGAGTGAATTGATACAGATAAGCGCGTGCGTAATTGAACACAGCACAACTGCAGGAGACGCAACGTGCATTGTACATGTAACTGGCGCATCCGTATCTACGATGTAACTGGGATTATGTTTACTCACAGATGAAGAAAAGCCTCATAATTCCCACCTATTTAGTGTTGATCAAAGTGTAATACCAGGCATGAGATTTTCCAGCTGGTTCCAGCTTTTTTGATGTCAAAAACTGTCACAATTTTTTTATTTTAAGCCTTTTTTTGGCATTTTTATAACAATTTCTGTGTATTTTCAAACTTTCCAGCATTTTTCAGGAAGGTTCAATCTCATGCCTGTAATACATGTGGAATGGATTTCAAGATCCTGTATGTAACAAAAAGTCATAACAGAAAAACTATGCAACTTTAAACTATGGTCACAATTGGTTTTACGGTGTTCGTACGAACGGTTACAAATTTGTATCTATAGGCATTCTAACATTTTCAAAAACCATTGTTTATGAATTTCTTATGGTCTACGTATGCAGTTTCGCCCCCCCCCCCCCCAAAAAAAAAAATAAAAAGTTGTACAAAATGGTAAAATCATCATCAAAACACAGTTCGTGACTGTTCGTACTTAGTATTGTGAACTATTAGGGCAACAAAAACAACCTACCCATTTTTACGGATCTGTCTGATTGAGACTTCCATTTTTGGTAGTTTAAAAGAAAAAACAATTGTGTGAATATAAGGCCCAAAAATGCCAAATATGCAAATGACACGGTGATAAAAAAACAAGTCTTGGTTTGAGCAACTAAGATTTTCAATTTTGGCAATTAAAAATATTTGATTGAAAAAAGTGAGTTGAAAAAAACATGTATTTCCAAATTTTGAAGCTTCCTTTTGGTTGTTTTGGCAAAAAAAAAAAACCCAAAAAACCCCCCAACAATTTCTGTAAATCATACAGACCAACCCTACCTCCCAGATTCGAAGGTTACTCAACCCTTTAAATTGGGTGACTTATTGCCACCTAAACCTTTACATAATATTGTGGGTGAAATTTATAAGCTGTATTGCACAAACAGATTACTAATTATACAAGACTTGGATATTTTTGAAATTGGCCATGGTGTTTAAATTCTGCATCCACACCAAAATCTTAACAAAAAGTGGAAAGGAGAAGCTTCACGGTCAAGTACAACATATCCTTGATGCTTGGATAACATTTGATTCAAATTATTGATTCCATGAACCATGAACCACAATTCTTAAACAGGTTCCTTAACTTGATATATACTGAAAACAATGGAGTAAATTTTTGTAGCAATGGATCCAGGACATAAATTGCCTCTAAACTCTTCAGTAAATTGTGACTGTACACCGTTTGTGGTGTACAGTTTGTGATGAAAGGTCACAATAAAGAGTTTTCATAACTCTGTGTAAGTTACTGAAGTAAGCTCGCGGAAGTGTCATAAAAAATTTACGTAAACCTTCCTTTCAACGTACTGAGGGGTGTGAAGGGAATGCTTGTACCCCGAAAGTTTGTAAAAAGGTTTATCATTTCAGCCTATTTTATTCATTAGAAGACCCTTCACATTTCTTGAAGGATTGCAAGGTTTGAAAATGGGGCATGAAAATAAGTATTTGCTCACAGACACTAGAAGCGCCATTCAGCGAATTCAAAACCACGACTCTCAAAGCCCAATTGTTACGAGTCGCGACGTACAGTGCTAGGCCATGTGTCTTGATCTATGGTGTAATATTTACGACCTTGTCTTGTTAGTCTTCATTCCCAACATCATCCAGCATCAATATCAATCAAAATCACTATTGTTCCAAATAATTCTTGGGACATGAAAATCCAGAGCCTTGAATCGGTCACACAACTGTGCGTGCAACTTGTATGCAGATACAGGTACAAGCATGCTATTTAGGCAAGCCCGATGTTGCAGTACTGCGATTGGTTGATTGGAGAAAGTGACGTGTGCTTTCCAATGTCCTGTTGTCACAACTTAGGTGGTAGTTGAAGCTAGATTGTAACGTTCGTTTCAGAAATATATTTGAACCAATAAAAGCAGGGGATATCCCCTTCTTAATAATAAAGTCTGATTGTATCTTCTTGAACAATCAGGATTTTATATAATATATAGCTAGAATTATAATTTTAACAAAATCTATTTTTTTCTAGTTAGTCCACAATTTCATAAGTTGGTAAACCTGATGGTGACGATGACGTGGTTGACGACACTAGTGTTATCACTCCGGGTTTGCTTTTGCCTTTCTTACGGTAAGTTAGCTTGGAGCTCTTCTTTCTTTTCTTGGTACCTTCATTGGAATCTGAAATTAACGTTAAAGAACAAAATATACACATACTTGTAACTACGGGAAGTGTATAGTGTTTCTGCTAAGGTTGTATGTCGTGAGATTTGTGAAGCAGCTCAAAATAATTGCAAGGGGTTTTTAAAACAAAAGAAAGAAGGTTTCAGTATCCAATTTACAAATTGATGCAATTTATAATGCCCCTCGAATTTTTTTTTCAGTTTCACAACTTAAGCTTGCACAACGTCCAGCAATCAAAACTGATGGACTTATTATATCTGTACAATATCTATATTGCCAAACTATGATCAATAAGTGAGATAAAAGTAAAGTCAAGACCAAACTTATTGGTCAATGTAAACAATCGCATCTCTGTTTCCTTAGCATAAGGCAAGACCCCACAATATTGTGGGAAGTCTGATTTACTTTCCCAGACATTTTAAAAGCACCTATTCACTTAATCATCAAGCATTAAGCTGAAAGGCATTTTGATCAAGAACAGGCATATGGAGCTGCGTGAAGGCCTACTCGATGCACAACAGGAAAAAAAAATATGAAAGACAATGATATTGAATGTATGGACTTACGAGTTGTTGATGTTGAATCAGCCGGCGATGGATTAGCAGAGCTATTATTGCCTTCCCACTGTTGTAGTCTATTGAGGGTGTCTCTTAATGCCTGTCCATCACCATCTTCATAACTATCTATATCTACATGGACATCGTCACCTTCAGCTACAGTACTGCAGGAATACATACACAAAATGGAGAAGTGCAAAGATATCATCATGATGGTATACTGTATAAGGGACCGTTCATTATTTCTCGCTATGGGGGGGCCGGGTGAAAATGGAAAACCACCTCGGAAAAGTACACGGCCCCCCCTTTCTTTACCAAAAAAAGTACATGGCCCACCCTTTGTGATTTAC
>JXSR01S004006.1:27832-41583 GCA_000969725.1 Ophiothrix spiculata
AATGAAAGTTACATTCCTTATATATCAGACACAGGCAATCAATTTCATATCTTATAAACCATATAAAAAATATGGCACAAAATGGCAACTGGGAAAAGGGGCACTATATTGAGATTTTAAAGTATATCATGCATACTGTGCTATCAGGGGTAGATGGTACACACATATCATGCATACTGTGCTATCCCGGGATAGATAGCAACACACACTGCACCATGCATACTGTGCTGTCAGGGGTAGATAGTAACACACACTGCATCATCATGGGTATTATAGCAACTTGCTATAATACCCCTGATGATGCAGTGTGTGTTGCTATCTAACCCTGAATTAGCAACACACACTGTTCCATGCGTACTGTGCTATCATGGCCTAGGGTAGATAAAACCACACACTGTACCATCAGACTATAGCTGACTATGCGTACTGTGCTATCAGGGGTATTATAGTAACACACTGTACCTTGCATACTGCGCTATCAGGGGTAGATAGCAACACACACTGCATCATGCATACTGCGCTATCAGGGGTAGATAGCAACACACACTGCATCATGCATACTGTGCTATAACAGGGTAAATAGTATACAAATACAACATGGTATTGAGGGAAGTAGTGAAAATTACTGATCCCGAGGTGTTGGGTGCGTGTGACTACTTCCCGATGCGTAGCGGAGGGAAGTAGTCACAGGCATCCAACTTCCGATTTCCAGACACCGGTCGGCGACCAGTGGTTGAGTGACCATAGCATATTATATATACCACACTGTACCATGTGTAAATTCAGGAGTAAATAGCAACACACACTCCCGCACACACTGCATTGCATACTCTAACAGGAAAGAGAAAAAAATGACAAGAAGGATAGGGGAGGGAGGATTCTGGCACCCACGCAACCCCACCATAAAATGTGATGGACCTGGGCCCTGGCAAATGTTTTCAGTTAGGAAGTACATGTTTACCAACACTTGTAACCACCTAGGGATTGTGCAGAAAAGGGCCTTTAGATGTTTGACCCGAAGTGTGGAGCCACGGCCACTGCATTTTTAAGGCTGCGATCGCATAGAAGTATACAGTACGCGGTATTCGCTATAGGCTACTGGGGATGGTCACATATTTGACATTGTAATTATCCCTGTCACTAAGAATATGAGATGATCTACCGGGCAACGCTAGCATTCACCGATGTCATATGCAGATGTTTCGGCTTTCTTCCGATTTCCAAACACCGGTCGGCAACCAGTGGTTGAGTGACCATAGCATAAATGTGAGAGAGTCCAAGGACAAAGTAAAAGGCCAGATACACTTTTATATTTGTAGTCTTTTTCATTTCAAATTTTTATCATGGTGTTTCATTTTCATCACTTTGTTAAATATTCATTTGGAACATTTTAATTTTTTCTCATGGTGTAAAATTTTTGCCATGGTATAAAATGTTTTACCATTTACCAAAATGTTAATAATATATATATAAAAATATTTTGCAATGATTACTCATCTGTAGTATTTTGATAATTCATTGTACATTACTTTCATTGGTAATTGTTGTTTACAAACAATACCCTAATTAGCTTTGTCTTTTCATTATTATCTGTAATCTGTCCTTGACAGGTCCTGTGGATTTTAATTTGAAGTAAAGATTTGCTCTCTACTTCATATTTCTCGAATGATAAAAATTTTCATTTGCAATGTGTGTCACTGTATTAATTTTTTATTATTCAAATTGGAGTTTTAGCAGATTATTCCGACTGATAATATTGTCTAGAAACTTGATGTCAATATGCAATTTATTTGTCTGGATTTTGCAAATGATGAACTGTGTCTAGCCTTTTATGCATAAAAGGTCAAGACGTAATTACAACATTTGCGACTATTAAGATCAAAAAAATTAAGGGTTAGAATTTTCAAAAGTCCATGTTTATAGGCTACCATGTTGATCATATGAAATGATGAAATCAAAGAATTCTCTGTCTTCATTTCTAATCATGATACTACTTGGAATATAACCAAGGTGTTATGTATTAATAAACAGTAACTTTGCACTGAAAATTCAAGCAGTCTTCACTGGACAATTGTATCCCATTTCATAATCTGCCAAGACTTGACAAGCACGTACCATTGACATGTTTTTCATGTTAAAAAATACAAATTTTTTTTTTAAGAGAAGGACAAAATAGAGGTCGGATAAATAACATTGGACTATTAAAATACATTTGGACAAAATATGGTAAGGACAAAATGAACATCGGACTATATAAAACTTTGGACTAAAAAGCGTATTTGGCCAAAATAGGGTGTGGACAAAAATGGACAAGTAAAATAGGACAAAATGGTCTTGGACAATATGATATTGGACAAAATAACTTGGGGCAAAAAGTTGTGTTCCCCAGGCATTATGTACCCTGACTGTGAAACAATCCTAACAAGATATATATATATATATGGGGTTGGCGAGGCTAAAGGATGTAGTTGTCGACTCCTACATTTTGTAGGTCATTGTAGCATATCTTAGTAACATGTACAAGCCGACAACTCCATCCTTTTGCCCCAGCAGCTCACATATGTGACCCGTCATATCGAAAGGTACCTTAAGGGTCCCAAAATGAAAATTGATTTTATGGTCTCATCTGAAAGATTATAATTTACGCTTTAAAATGACACCTTGCTTTTGGTTATTTATTGGATGTTCGATTTCAAAGTTACATCCAAATTGGTACAAGGCATCGGGCTGATTCAGAAAACTATAGTTCTGAGAAAATCAAGTTTAAAGTTTCTGTATTGGTAAAACTTGAATGGAGAAAGGGTTTTTATCTCGTTTTTATAAAAACATTTGTAATATGTTTTGGATGTTGAGACCTGATTAATATGATAGAATACACTTGAAAGGTAACGTTTCTGATGAAATTAGAAATTCGACCTTGGACATGATTTTGACTATGCTCAGCTTCAATGGCCCGAATCTCGTAATTTATTATGCCGACCTTAAGGTACCTTTCGATATGACGGGGCACATGTGAGAATTATCAAGAATGAGAATAATACACACAATTCCATCTGTATAGTTCATCTGTCATTATTTATTTAGAAACAACTACAAAATTGCACACAATGTTGACAAATACGAATGAAAGAAGGCACAGATAGTTAAGTACAACAACTTATGAATACCTCACTGGTTTATAATGATTAAAGGGCATTGGACAAGTTCAGCATCATCCCCAATTTTTTCCCAAAGCATTTTGAGATTTTTGCATAATTAGCAGTAATAATAACAGCATGCAAAGTATCAATGTCAAAATTAAACCCTATATATCAAAATATTCAGATATTCTTTTATTTTTATTTATCATTGTCGACAACGATAAATACTGTCCTCTATAGTTGAATTATAAAAATTGACCTTTTCAGGGGATTTAATGCAAACTACTAAATTTCTTTTAATTTATCTGCAATATATGATGTGAAAGGAATGTTTTACAAACAAATCTTTGGCTCAATCTTGATATATAGTATCAATAAATATGTTTAGAGAATAGCCTCTTACCCAAGATCAACAAACACAATGAAATTCCAAGTTTTGACTTTTTATTTCTCAAGGTTTTGATGAAACTTTCTCCAATATTGGGTAATCGACTGTTATTTTCTAACATATGAAGTGTGAATCATCCAAAAATAAAAAAAATTCAAAAAAAATTGTCCAATGCCCCTTTAATGATAAAGGCAATAATGCTTTAGATTTTGACAAATTCTGCAGAAAGTAAATCACTTATTGCAAAGGATGCTTTGAGTGACTGGTTCCAAACAAAACTACTAAAACAAATCAAAAAGACTGGAGGGAAAACAAAGTTGTGATAAAGCACACATAAAGAAAAGTGGAATGATATTGAAATTACGGATTATAATACCTAACTAAGTTGACACAACAGTGTCAGTGTAAAGGTACATAATTCAAGGTTGTTCTGTCTGTATCTACCTTCATAATTAAAAGTATTTAGGCTGATAACCAGAGGTTTCAAAGGGATGAAGCCACTTGATTTCAAAATGTTTGCTTGGTTGACCCAAAATTATTGTCACTATTTTCAAAAAATGATAAGCAAAAAAAAATTCACAACTGGGTTTTCTTTTACCCACAAATGCATTTTTTCACCTAAAATTACTTTTGGAGATTCTAAGTGATTCTTTTGTGGATTCTCAATCAAAATTGCTCACAGGATGATACCTTACCACTTTTATACCCTGCAAAACATAGAATACCGTGTCAAGCAAAGTGGCAAAAATATATGACTTCCAAATACCCTGATAAAATGATTTGTTTCAAAAATACAAACTGGAACTTTAAAATACTTAAAGAAATGAATAAATATAGATGTTTATAAATAAGTATTCTTTTTGGATGGATGGATTGCCAAGGTGTGTCAAATAAACAACAATAATGATCATTTCAATAAGGCCCCACCTACAAATATCTTTGATTACCAAATTTCTATCTTTGAAATAAGCTCCCTGAAAATCGCATACAGAATATTCAGCCAATGAAGTTCCTACACATCACATGCATACACATAATTCAAAATTAAAATCACCTGCCCAAGGCTGGTGCATGACAATCATGATTGATTCCATGATTAATTTTCCCCAGTGACAAGAATTGTGTGACAAGAATCACATCCAACTGCATGAAAGGCAATGCTTTGTATATGGCGCAGAGTACTATTTACTTGACAACACTCGTTAATAAGTAAAAGGCTCGCGAAATAGGGAGCTTATTTAGAAGATGGTCTTTAATATCAAGTTAAAGTGTACCTCTTATAGAGATTTCAGCTCAATGTGAACATACATTTTGCCTGCAAAGGTGAACAGAAAAAAAAATGTTAAAACATGATGACTTTTTTTTATAAATGATTGGGTTTTTAAAACCTAGTAGTCAAGTAGATTTGATCAAATATATAGCATGAGCATCAAGTTGAGTATGGCTACAATTTTTTTGGTGAAACTGGTAGTTGGGAGCGTGTACTTTAAGAATCTGAATGATGCCTAAAATCCACGCTTGAGCAATTATTGTTATTGACGTAATACGTTACCCCCCTTTTTCGCATATTATACTAATTTCAGAACATCTTATATTGTGGTATAAACATATCATTTTTGGTATCAAATTAAAGTTAATTAAATGTAGAATGCAAATGTCTTAAACCTAGGTCATTTGGATGCTTAAAATTCAAAATGGCCGCCAAAATGACATTTTTAATAAAAACAATCAAAATATGCTTAAAAAGGCCAAATATCCTAAACCATCAATAGAAAGAAATATATAAGTTAACTACACGATTAGATGACCTTAAGATTTACCATTTACATATTTCAAATTTAAAAAATACATTAATACATAGAAAAAAAGCTTGAAATAACCACACAAGCACTGTTTGTTTTGCACAAAGATGGGTAACAGTAACTTAAAAACAACATCAAATAAACTGAATATTGGTAATAATTAATGGAAAATAGCTCTGCTGATTACAACGTAAGCATCCTTCCACACTAAAATGCAAATGGGCATCAACAATGGAGTCTAACATTCGCTCTAAATGAGATAGAGCATCATCAAATTACAATTTGGGGAGAATATATCTATTATTAATACTAATGACATTTTCCATTGATTGTATTTGATATCTTATGTTGCAATGTTAATTTAATGTCGCTGCAACTAGTTTCCCACCATGAAGGGACTTTTTTGCTGCCATTTTGGACCTAATAATGGTGGCTATTTTGGATTTTCAAATTTCGTGGGAAATAACTTGTGGATACAGGTTTCCATTCCAAAGTCATTTACATGAATTATGTTGGGTGTGTGATATCTTTAATGCTGGCATCATGTCTTTGAAATATGTTCCTGTGCATTAAAATAAATCTTTTTAGCCATTTTGAACCTTAATATGGCACAGTTTTTGTAAATAAATATGTGAATGACCTAGTTTGGGACACGTTGTTTCTGTTTTACCATCTAAAACCATTTTTCACTGATTAATTTGAATATTTAATTATTTTAGTGCTGATTTGTAAAATTCCATTTATGCGCCAAAACATACCAGTGCTCATTTTTGGCCTTCTTTGTGCGATAGTTGCAATTTTGAATATTAAATGGCTCATGTTTAGATCAAAAATGACATTACTGATACATGAATGCTCCCTCTAGTAAATATTTATGATATTGTAAATTTTAAAAGATTTTTGCGTTCAATATATAAAAATATGGTATTTTGGTGGCCATTTTGAATTTGAATCACCTAAAAGTGACAAGATTTTAAAGTATCTGCATAACATGTTCCATTAGCTTTAATTCCACAAGGTGTACCGGTATGTGAAAAAAATGGTGTTGCTTATAACGTCAATAACAAAAATCGCTCAAGCGTGCATTTTTGGTATCAATCAGATTCTTTAAGTATGCATTCTAAACTATCATTTTCGACCAAACAATTGTAAGCATACCTAACTTGATACCAAACATGATATATTACACATTGTTATGGAATTCCATGAGTTTTAGGCTACTTTTGCCCTTTTGCGACATCATGTGGACTTTATGTGACCTTAACCAGTTAATTTTCATCCATTTTAACCCACTTATACATATTTTACTTGTCATAAGCTTTAATTTGACACCAAATATGATATGCTTTTACCAGATATAAGATGTTCTGAAATTAGTATAATATATAAGAAAAAGGGGGGGCAACGTATTACGTCAATAACAAAAATTGCTCAAGCGTGGATTTTAGGCATCATTCAGATTCTTTAAGTACACACCCTAAACTTTCAATTTCAGTTAAAAAATTGTTGCCATACCCAACTTGACGCCCATGCTAGCGATCTACCTGACTATAGTATTAATCTTAATTTTTCAAAATTAACAAATAAATATACAAAGTAGGAAAACAACCGGTAAACTATTTATTTAGATGACCCAACCAATTTTTTGTTTATTTGGGCCAAAAATAATTGATTCACGTCTTGTTCAATAGAATTGAATTCAAAAAAATGCTTGTGATTTTATCAAAAATGCAGCTTGTAATTAGAATAACCCTGGTGCAATGGGGTGTAAAAATCAGGCAGAAATGATATTGCAATCTACATCCTTTGTGCAAGACATTATTATATCAAGCTTTGTACAAATTCTTCTACTGGTGATTAAAGAATTATACAACTTTATTTTATTGTCTTTAAAGGAATCTCAAGGGTTGCTTCAGAATATGTGTTGCTTTGTTATATTGTTGTTTGATTTAATTTGTGAGCGCGTGTCTGCAAATACGCAGAGGAGTGTGTGACGCGAGTGTATATTTTTAGATTATTTTGTATGCGTCTACACTCAAGATTCGTAGAACGCGTTCACAAATTAAACCCAACAACTATAGGTAGGTGAAACATATGATCTCTAATTTCTAACTCAGAGCAGTCGCAATTCTGTACAACAAATTCACAAAATTGTTGCGACTGGTCGTCGGGACCAAAGATTAAATCAATCAAGCTGTTTACAATGTGTTAATACAACCAAACTGACAAGGTAATCGATATATTGGCTGGCTAAGCTTGCTTGCTTCAAAATACCAAGGTTGATACTGCACATTTGACATTTTTGCATTCATCGCAATGTTGCTACAACCACGACAGCCACTCTGAAGCTGGTTCAGAGTTTATGCTTCATAATGAGGGAGGCATCAACATTTTAAGTGTGCAATCTTGATCTTGTGAAGGTTTGAAATTTTGTGAGAAACAAGTAAAGCCAGCCAATATATTGATTACCTTGTTGTGCTGGTTGCAACAGTTGTGCTGGTTGCTAACAGTTGGCAGATCAGTTCGGCGGAACTCACAATTCGGATACGTATCTGAATTTGGATACTCCGTATCCAAATTCTGATACCCGTATCTGAATTTGGATTAAAAACAGCTGAAACGGAATATCAGCTGAAATGAATATACAGCTTCGCCGTGCACCATACCGGTATGTATAAAAGGCAATAACATTATCATCATTTGTCATCTAAATTCTAAGAAGGTATTGGCCAAATTATTTTGCCTTCTGTGATAAGGAGCTATCAGGACATGTTTTGAAGCTGTACTGCTGGAATTGCACAGATGGAAATGACATTTCCACAGATACATTTATCATAAATGCAAGAAAGATGTTCTACATGTACTTGCCAGCTTGCGCTATCGATTTGTTTCCTGCGCCACGACAGGCGTATCAGATTTCGGATACCCCTCAATATCCTTATTCTGATACAGGTATTATAATTTGGATACGAAATGTACGTGGGTATTCAAATTCTGATACGGGTATCACAATTTGGATATGAAATGTACGTGGGTATCCAAATTCGAATACGTATCCGAATTGTGAGTTCCGCCGAACTGAGATTTCTGTCACTTTTTTAGAGATGAACCATCTTGTCAAAATCCAAATGTGTGACCCGTCATATCGAAATGGGCCATTGAAGCTGAGCATAGTCAAAAATCACGTGCAATGTCGAATTTCTCATTTCATCAGAAACATTACCTTGGAAGTGTATTCTATCATATTTATCAGGTTCCAACATCCAAAACATAAGACAAATGTTTTAAAAACCGATATAAAAATCCTTTCTCCATTCAAGTTTTACCAGTACAGAAACTTTAGACTCGATTTTCTCAGAACCATAGTTATCTGAATCAGCCCAATGCCTTTTACCAATTTGGTTATAACTTTGCAATTGAACTTCCAATAACCAAAAGCAAGGTATCATTTTAAAGTTTAAATATAATCTTTCAGATGAGACCAAAAAAATCAATTTTCATTTTTTGACCCTTAAGGTACCTTTCAATATGACAGGTCACATGTGATGTCCTGCATCTCAACAGCTCAAAATTCTTGGTTGCCTGCCACAGCTGTACACTACAAAGCGACAGCTACTCTGAAACAATGTTAACACTAGCTTAAACTAATAAGGTTCTTACATAAAGATATACCAAATAAAACACATACAATATCTTGACAACATCTTTGGCTACAAAAAAATCAATGCATCAGTAAGATACAAAAATATACGTCCAATTTACAATAAAGCATTATCTACAGAGAAAAATTTTGCAGATACAATCTGCATATCTTATTCACACATATATACATATAGAATGTTATATATACAAATAGTACTTGCTAATTGCAATTAATGTACAAGTCAATTATCAATTATAATATTCAACCACTTGGTTAAACTGAGTTAGACCCACCCTACCATTCATATCACAATGCAGCTGACACAGTAAGATTTGGTCTTTCCAAGGAAATCAGTTTGATCTATATAATTTCGTTGAGTAGATCTGTCACATGTAGTTCATTCTGTCGATGAGCATTTAAGGTTTGATTAATCCTGTACACATCCATTGCCCCCTTCGCAACTGATACCAGCAAGATTTGGTATCTTCAAGGACATCAGTTTGATCTACATAATGTTGCTAAGTAGTTCTGTCACATCATGTAGTTCATTCAGACGGGCAGTTGAGAAGGTATTTGTTATCCTATTTACACAACCATTGAGGCCTTCGCAACTGACACCAGTAAGACTTGGTCTCTCTAAGCGATATCAGCCTCATCTACATAATTTTGTTGAGTAGTTCCGTCACATCATGTAGTTCATTCTGACGGGCAGTTGAGAAGGTTTGGTTAATTCTGTGCACATCCATGGCTCCCTTTGCATCCGTTATAAACTGAAAAGAAGAAATACAATATAGGAGAATGAACTTAAAATCATTCTTGCTCAGTGCTACTATAAGTTTGTTGCACAATAACAAATTACTAACTTACTCATGCATCTTATGCTGCAAGAAATGATTGATAGAAAGTGTTATGTCTAAGTCAAGTTACATTTTGCAAGTTTGAAAAGGTAGATCTGGATTACATCTTTGTAAGTTCCTTCTTTTAGAGTATATTAAACATACCTCACTGAAGAAGATGGCATTTGAAAGCTATGTGTGCACTCTTGACAATAGTGGATCATCAAGTCACAAAACTTTCCATGTTGCCAAGGGGGACTTTTCAACTTGAGACATAATGAATAATTATAATTATTATTTTACACAAGCCTAGAATTTAAAACAAGCAAATTGAACACAACAGATTTAAAAGCCCTTGACAATGATGTATCATGATCATAATGGTATATCAGACTTGCCAACCTCTCAGATATCAGAAGAGTATTTTGCAATGCTAAAACCATATTTTTAAAATAAAAAGCATATTTTACAAATGAGTCCCAAACTTTCAAAAGATCAACAAAATCCCAAACAAATCCTACATCTTACAATGGCTAAAGCTCAAGCTTACTTACCAAATTACACAATTAACATATTCGACCTAGAGCTGTTAGCTGTTAATCTTTCCAGCAGCCAAATAAATTTCTGACACCAATAAAGTTCACTTCCATGTGTCATGAATTCAATATAAATTTTGATTTTGTTTTAAACCTACAAAACAAAGTTTCATATTCAATCAAACTGAATACGTCAAATCATACTAGTTGGCGAGTCTGGTATACCCATTTTGCCAAAGAATGCATTTTAACTGAAAATTTGTATTGATACATGCTGTAGTCCTGGTCAGGTCATAAAACCCAAATGAAAATGATAATTGGTTTAATGCTATTAATTGCCTTTTTCATGATGAAGTCAACATGAGTATAACTTACCATATCTTGTCTTTTACCAGGCTGTCCTCTTCCTGATCCTGGGTGATCACTGGACAAAGTCAGGAATGTTAAGCTGAAAGCAAATAAAACATGTACCAATATTTGTTATTATGCCTTAGCAAGGTAGGACTCATATATGAAACAAACTGTTGCTTAGGCCGTTGCATCATTTAAGATGGTTCACACTATCCTTTTGCCTTGTTGACTCAAACATACACCGACTCCATTGCTTTACGGCTATCTGAATTAACTGGTTTATTTCAGTGATTTTTTACATCGTTTGAATTGTTTTAGACCTCATGAATATTCGTAATCAACTCAAATACAACAATCCATGTGTTCATTTGTTCAGTCATGTATAATTTCTTGTAGTAAAAGTGAATTTTCAGTGATCTATAGACTTGACTTTTTTTTTGAGAAAGGCTTTTACGATGGGAATTCATAACAATTGGTAGATTTTAACGGGTTCGCCGTCGGACAAGTTTTGAACTGTCAAGCTTTCGTCAGGAGTAGCTCTGACTTCTTCAGGACAAATATTATAAAGACTTGTGGGCCGTCACTTCCCACTGATGACTTGCATAAGCCATTCACTGAAGGCTGCCCCTTGCCAACAGTGTTGAAAGCAGATCACCTCTTTCAGATTTTTGTGGCTCTGAAAAGCGCCTTTCTGAAGGCTTGTCCTTGCCAACAGATTCGCACAAAAGTAGGTTGCCCCTTACCTCTAATGAGTTCTTTTGAAATTTGTTGTGGCTCTGAAAAGAGTCTTCCTGAAGGCTGCCCCTTGTCAACAGTTATTTGCACAAAAGTAGGTTGCCCCTATACCTCTAATGTGTGCACAAATGCCTTGCCTATTATGTCTTCAACTGATCTACAGACTGGCTGCTTCTCATGACAACAATAGGCACTTCATCAGTGTTTTACACCAGCCTGTCTTTTTACTTAACACAGCAAAAAGTATAACCCACCTTGCATGAGTAAACTGTTCAGTCTTGACTGGCCCACCATCATTCTCTAATAACTCCCACACATAAACTTTGGATGCCTCGTCCATGACATAAAACACCGATGGGCGACTACCAGACTATAACCTACCTTGCATGAGTAAACTGTTCAGTCTTGACTGGCCCACCATCATTCTCTAATAACTCCCACACATAAACTTTGGATGCCTCGTCCATGACATAAAACACCGATGGGCGACTACGAGACCACTGGATGTTTTTGATAGCCATGCCATTTGTTGAATTGCTCCATGATATAACAGGTAAATCTGGGAGAAATAAAATTTGAAAGTTACCTACTACCGTATGTTGTATTGAGCGAGGGTAGTTGCTACTAGTCCTGGCACCATGACTTGACTTAGTGTCAAGTCATGGGAAATGCTATGTAGTAAAACTGCCATTTAAGCATGTCAATACAGATCATCTTCGGGGTAAGTCCACACCTCAAATTCAGCCAAAATATTGAAGCTGTTCACAAATTTTATAATCAGTATGCTCCCTGAAAGTCTTGTGCACCTCATGAAAGGTGATTTGTTAACATTTAGAATCAAAATGTGTGATTTTGGAGCCCAAACTTACCTTGTATCTTGTAGCATTGGGTTTCCGAATTTGACAACCTCAACTTTGCTTACATCCACATTTTGGGTGATAAATTTCATCTTTGGGTTTAAATCAGGTTGGCTATGATTCTACACTATTAACAGATGTTGCCTATAGTGAGAGGATTTTTTTTACGTTTTTTATTTTTCAAATATTTCATGTCAAAACTTAGAAAGCTTAAATGGCAGTTTTACTACACATAATTCCCATAACTTGACACAAAGTCAAGTCATGGTGCCAGCAGGACTAAGTTGCTACATGATTCAAACTTTGAAAAATGAAATCGGTAAATCTGTCACCACAGGAGATGAAAAAAGGTACAATTTTTATTTATTATTTGTTGGAAAAGGGTATAACATTTTCCACATGAGTAGCTTGACCCTTAGATGGTAATCCCTGCAGTAATTGCTTGAGAAACATTCCAAGGATTAAGGTGGCTTAGTACAGAAAGTGATGTCGGACACGTATGAGTTGATATCAGGGGATGTTGGACACAATTTCAACAGTTTTATCCAGGGCTTGTAGCGAACTTTCTGGCATACTGTATCTTGCGCTTTAATTAAACGCGATCGTACACATGCGTCATTCTGTTATTCACGCATAAGACTATGCATGTTACTCCCGTCAGCCTGCATATGTGCCCAGTGCTCAAAACGCACACTGCGTAAGGTTGTTTGTCATTGTTAATTTTGGTTAATATCTTAGAAAGTCGATGACAATATTTTTATTATGTTTTTTAAAGAACTATAGAAAGACCACAACATATGAAATAACGAAGAAAACAAAATAGAACCGTTTTTAAATTATGAGTGTTTTTGTCTTGATTTTTATGATTGTACCATACGAGTCAATGAAAAAAGTGGTAAAATATACTGTTTTTATTTCAGAAATGTAATCAGCACATAAACACCAAATAGAGGAATTATATCTGTGCTAAGTCACCTTAACAAAACAAAGGTTGATGTTAAGTGGTTAGTTTTCAGAAATATCATGTAAGTGTTTTGGGTGATGATGACAACATGAAATACTTTAAAATCTTGATATAGTGCACCTCATGTTTTGCTCCTAAACATGTTCCTTACCACAATACCAACAGGTCTACATCACTAATCAGATGTTAAAATGAAAGTTACATTCGTTATATATCAGAAATAGGCAATCAATTTCATATCTTATAAACCATATACAAAATATGGGACAAAATGGCAACTGGGAAAAGGTGCACTATATTGAGATTTTAAAGTAACATATCGGCCATTCTTACGAAAATGACTCCACTTGAGTTGGAAAAATCGAAAAAATGAAGTTTCATAAAAACGCCTTCAAGTAGCTTTTTTTATTAACTAGTATATCAAGTATCATGGAACCACAAAAGTTATGAACACCACTATTCTTATATTTTTATACATGAACTTTAAAATTTAGCATAT
>JXSR01S004006.1:42311-60233 GCA_000969725.1 Ophiothrix spiculata
ACAAAGTATAGAAAACTATATATGTCCGCGTAGAGCTCACCAAGTACTACACGAATATGAACATGTTTACATATTTTAAGCAAAACACAGAGATTTTCAGATCAAAGAACGAAATATCGCTACTGGCGCCATTTTCGTGAGAATGGCCGATATGAACTCTGGATAAATTCTTAGAATAAGCGAAGAATGCTCTTCAACAGCACTTTTCTAAACCTTCAATCTCTTGAGTAAATTTACTAGGTATAGAACTTTTCTCTTGGATTATAAGAGCATTTAAAAAACAAGTTATCAAAAGCCTGAGGATATCCAGAACTGGTATGGAGGTGCTGCTCAAGCCTTGAAACCTCACAAAATTCTTATTCTTTTTTTCGAAAAAGGTGCCCATTTCTATTCTAAGCATTTTGTTAACCCTTTCGGATCCGAATTAATTTTCAAGTTCCAATTTTGAGGTTTCACCTTGTTAAGTATATATCATCATAACTATCATGGAATGCATGTTATGCTAAATCTCTTTTCCTGGGGTCTTAGAGGACATTACAAGTTTTAAAATGACACCAAGTGTGATATTATAGGTTGTTTCCTTTCTGAGATTTTTTTTGGTTCTATATCTTAAGTATTTCTTTATTTGCTAGAAACGCTCAGGCGTTCTATGGATCTGAAAGGGTTAGAAATATAGACAATTTTTCACATGGTAAACATCTAAAATTTTACATACTTTGGAAAAGTAAACAATGTTTGTAGAAAATGGGACCCAAGTGACTATTCCCCCTTCATCAGAGATCAAGATAAATTTTCATCGAAGAAGAGAAATCATTTGCATGCTTGGCCAAATCCAACCTACCAGATGTAGTGTTGTATAGTCGTATATTCCCATCAGCACAGGCAACCTACAGGTAAATGAAAACGAACATGACAATTCAAAAAATAAAATGGAAAAAGTGTCATATATCAGAATTTTCATGCCTTGCAACCAAGTCTTTCCCTTAAGGACAAGTGTATTCTAAGCCCAAATATATTTTCAATTCTTTTACCTATATACAGTTTGGATTTAAATGTGAAAACACTGTAATTTGGAACTTAATTGCAAGTTTTAATTACATTTCTACATTGCAAGTTGATTACAAGATTTAATTTCAATACTTAATTATAAATCAACCAATCAATTGAAACCACTAAATATCACAAAAATATCCCTTGCATACAGTAAAGGTACAGGGGACAGCCTGGAGTGCCCATCTCTCTTTCAAGGGCTATACTCCACTTCTGATCCTTTTTGCAGTGACGGGATCTCCATATCTCTTTCCTTCAGTCTGTTACCCTCTCCAGCATCGAAGAATGTTAGTACCAATTTGACACCTGAGATGAGAGGAGCAGATGAAGCAATCTTGTCAAGTATACTACATAATATGTACAACTCAATTTTGCCATACTTACCAAAAATACTGGCAAACCAAAAGGAGAGAAGTCTATTTGCACAATTTCCACAAGTATATCTGAAGGATAAAATACAATATAAACATTTGAGTTCAAGTTGATGTAAATTTATAGAGTTTCCAATAAGATCAAAAGACTAGTTTACCAGAAATCTGACAGCAGTAAAAAAACTCAATGCAATCATTAAATTAATGCATAATCATGAAATGTCAGATGGCAACTTGGAGTTGAAGCTTTTACGTCTAGATTCCAGCCACCTTAAACCTTGAGTGTACATCCAGCTGTTGTGTTACATGAGATGTGTGCACACTACTGCCCCACAAAGTAAAAACGCAGTATGTGCATTTGTAAAGCACAGCAGATACTTCATAAGCAATTTCACTTCAATCTACTCCCATGCTGGAAGGTTGTAAGTACATATGCTTGATGCAGTAGATACTGCTTTAAGTTATGAAACATGATTGATCATCTGCTCATTTGTGCAGTGTTTCTCCAAGGGAAAAGGAAGTATCTTGTAATATATTTGTAATGCACATAATGCATTTTTACTTTGTTGGGAAAAAACCTACTGAAGCCTGCTAAAAATCAATGTAAACCAATGTGAATGAAAAAAAAAATACATGGTGATAAAAACAGGAAATTGAGAGTTCATCTCATTTACTAAGTATGTTTGCTGCTTATTTAATGTCATCCAACTTTTATAAGAGCTCCTTAATTTCATCTTTTAAGGTTATTTTGATGAAAACAATATGGGAAATCTCCGAAAAATTGGCACAGGGTAAAGCTGTCAAAGTTTGTTGCAATCTATGAAAAGTTCTATGTTGCCATTTTATAAAATATATATCTATATGCTGAGGTGTTCAAATGTACAGGGTACATTTGAATTACATTTTTCTTTCTTTGAAAGAAGAAAATCCCATAAAATTAAGATATAACTTTTAAAACACAAGTTTGAATGTTCAACTATTTTTTTATTTGTAAACTAGCACTTTTCGGTTGTCAAACTAATGATTTTGGGGCACCAAGCTATACTATAGTAACAAATATCATTTTATAGGTTGATGATGTATCATTCAGCACTCTAAATTACACAGATTTTGAATAAAATTCGAAGGTTTTTGGTATAGTGACAAATCAATTCCACATTTAGATTTGGAACTTTATTTGGATGTTTAATGTAGTTTTTAATGTTTTTTTCATTTTTCATTTTTTTTAAATGATAGAACAAGTTTTGCTGTTCACAACTATAATTCAGAAATATAATTTGAAGCAGTCAATATTTGGCAAAGTTTATATAATTTTTGGTGCCATCAAGTTACTCAAAATACATTTGGTTTTTGCCTTTTATTCGGGATCTATAAACATATCACTTTTTTCCCAAGGACAGTAATTTCAATCTATAATCGTGTTGACGAATACACCATTTCTGATGGTGATTTTTGTTCAGTAAATAAAGCTCCCTGTGCTTCATTTTAAATCATAAACTACATTTAAATACAAATACATAGTTAAGATCCTAATTTAAATTCAAAATTGATCGGTCAACGTATTTATATTATATATATTACGTGTTTTTTTCCTAAGAACTATATAAGGACCAAAACACATGTTAAAAGGAGAAAAAACAATAGAGCTGGTTTTTGTTTGTTTGTTTGTTTTTGTTTTAATTTTTATGATTTTACCATAGAAATCAATGGTAAAAAGTGGTAAAACATTCTTTAAAATGGATTTTCTCTAAAGGTAAATATCGGTGACCCCCCTTTTCTTGTTTCAGTGATCAGCTCATATGATAACACCATATGTGTACCGCCGCGGCAAAAGGGTCCAGTTGTCGACTCCTACATGTTGCTCATTGTAGCATATCTGATGTATACAAATACCATACATTAGATATGCTACAAGGAGCAACATGTACAAGCCGACAACTGGTCCCTTTTGCCTCGGCGGTACACATATATCAAAAATGAATAGAGGACTTTGCTGTGCTAAACCACCTTAAAAGCATGCAGCCACCCAATGCAGGCATATAAAACGAAATTGTATGATCCGAATTTGAATTCACCACGACAAACAGGCGCGACCATTGACGAATTAGAATACACCAAATTTGAAATTGTTTGGCCAAAGACGAAATCGAGTTGGTAAATGTACAGTTTCGTTTTTTGAGACGAATTTGAACTAAACAATTGTTGAATTCGGATGAAAATTGTGTGAAATCGAACGGGAAAACCTATAGTATTGAAATCATTAAATTTCTTGCGCAAGTCATGAAATTTTGAATGCAACAAATGCATGGAGTAAAAAAGCGTATAACCTCGCGTAGTACTAAAGATTTTCTTTTCATGTGATCGCTGCATCAAACAACCAATCATGACACGCGCAGTGCATTTTCGTTATCGATGGGTACTCGCACACACTCTCATTATGTGTACCCTGCAGATTTGATTTGTAGACAATTTAATGATTTCAATAAAACAAAAGATGGATCGTTTAAGAAGGGTTCAAACGTTTATTTTTTTCCAAATGTGGGAAATAACCACCATCTTCTAAATATAAATTTCACTTAAATAACTGAACATAACTTTTCCATATCCAATATTCTAATAAGCCAGTAAAAGCCAACACAATACTAATTATTCTGAGACACCCTGTATCTATGAAATTCACTCACTTATATGATCCCTATATATCCTTGGTGGTACTTTGCCGCCATGTCTTGCACCATGGAGAACTTGACCCTGAGAAATGACAAAAATGGGAATTATAATATTAATGGGTTGGCTATGTTTGGTAATAGAAAATAATTACTAGTTTTCACATTACACGAGAACAAACAGGGGACGGCAAATTTGGTAGATACATGAATGAAAATTAAAATAGGCCTAAATAGACAATTTGTCAATCAAAATTGACAACATTTACATTACAGGGCAAGTAATATTGGTAAATAATATAACACTCTATTACATATTTGACAAGATAGACTCAGTATTGCTTCTTAAAATAGCACATGTGTCAAACATTTTTTTATTTCTTTTGGTCATTTTAAGCATTTGGGATCAGTAATTTCTCTACTATTGAGGCAATGTTCCGGGAAAAAAAAGGATAGTTGCTGTACACATAGCAAGGAAAATACTAAATATTCATATACGGCTTACTACAACCTGTATTTTCATAACTTACCGAATCAGTAGCAACAAAGAACTGGTTGGGATCCAATGGCGATAACTGCATATGGCATGTCTTCATGATATCTCCTCCGAGGCCCCTGGGAAATATGTAAATAAAAGAAAACATCACAAACATTGGCTTCAAATTTGTTGACAAAGCAATTTACCATATTTTCATCCTATTCTAGCAAAATTTTGATGAAGTCTCGGTCAGAAAAATAGGTGTTTCGTGTCAATATCTCAATGCATGGATTAGCTTGTTGCCATTTGAAGTGCGTGAACCATCGTCTAGGAGTGGTACTTGACACAGACAGGAAGTGACGCTCTTCTTTGTTGGCGAATATAAAGGCAATTCTACAAATGAAGAGTTTGTTTCCAAAAGGGCCGAAATCTACTTTTGGTCAAAATTAAGTTATTGGTGCCATAGTGTAGTTCAGTACACCAGTACTATAGTAGTAGTTTAATGGAGCCAAGCCATTTTTCCCAAAAGTTGCTTTCATAGAGTTTACCAGTACACAAAAATCTGTGTTTGTTTCCAAAAGGGCCTAAATCCACTTCATAGTGAAAATAAAACTCTCTATAAAAAATATATTATAAAGCTCTGATTTCCGTGAGTGGTTTCAGTTTTGTCAGAGTGCTAACGCCTAATATTTAATGCAGTAAAAACTTGAAAATTATTTTACTATAACATACATAAGTTTTTGCTGATTTTCTCAGAACTATGAAAAGTGGATTGAAGCTGCAACCATTAAATATGGGCATTATGATTCAGATACCATGCATATAAACAAGGCTTCAATTCTCATTTTTACTAAAACTCATTTCTTGCTATATATCAGAAACAAAACTGCTAAGCAAAAGTGTTTGTAAGTTTGATACATAGTGTCACACTGCCATGTCACAATAACACAATTTGTGTTGTTTGTTTTCACAGCAATTTCACAATTCCCTCAGATTTATTTTCAAACCTGGTGCATAGGTCTGCTCCCAGCTATACCTCAGCCATGGCGAAACACCAAATCAGAGAGGAATAATACATTAGAAATTGGTCACATTTGTGTTGGTATTTGTGTCTGTATACTTTATCTCAGAGTTGTTTTTCTTCGTTCGCAGGTTTTTCTTTCTGACGCTTGTTGTTAACGCCTTCTGCGTTTTGATGCACTTATTTACGCACGTATTTGCAGAGCATGATTTGTTGATTTTGATTGTTTACGCTCACGCTGTTGGCGCGCGAGTTAAGAGTGGCGTACAAGACCCGATTTGAAAGGAAAAAAACTTTGAAAGATAATACAGCTAATTAAATCTGAACTGTGCAACATATCATACCTTGAAGGGCCCATTGCCAGAGATACAGAAGATGTTTTGATGAGCTTGATCTTCCCACATGGAACAAGTCCTGAAATTAAATCAAAATATACAGCAAATCAATGGTAAGAGTTTATGCAAATGGTATTTTTCAGGCTTGCTGCTTTTCATGTTCAACTCCTCTAGCGCAAAAATAAATGTACCGCGAAAGATGATTTGTATATAGTGCTGCACGTTGAAAAATTTATGAGCTTGAAAATTAAAATGTGCGAAATGATTTAAAACTGGTCAAGTGTGAAAATTACTACACATGAAAATTTTGGCATTTACAGTACTTAAATTCACTACTAGTCATGAATTTCAAGAATAAGATGTATATCAAGTCCATCTAATTTATATTATAATTTTGTATAAGCATATGCTACTAAGCATTTGACTGCCAACTCAAAGCATTGAATCAATTCTTTGTTGACATGGATTCCAGCCCGGTGCATATAACAAGCTCAGACAGCAGTCTAGATTAAGTTGCTGATGTACTAGAACAAACAATTCAAAGAAGTTAACCCTGCAAGAATTAGGAAATTTGAAAGGGTGAATCAGTACTTCTGCCCATTTTTTGTTGTACTTGGTGCCAAGTTATTATACCATAACATTTGTCCAGAACAACTTGCTAGCTAGTAGTAGAGTGTAAATCTTAACCTGATAAACAGACAATACGAGGGGGTATCAAAAAGTTTTAAAGATCACCAAGAAGAAATAAGTAACATAACATAAGCCAGTAACATAATTTTATTATGTGATCCTTAAGTCATCTTTACATAGCCACTGTACAAAATAACACATTTCTCCCACTTTAAACTGACTGTCCACAGACCGACTTTGTAGAGGTCCTCTTTTAGCCAAAAAACACCCATATTGTTTTTCGATAAAATCAACATTTTCAGGTCAGCCATGCTTTATTACGTCGTTATGACGTCATATTTTGACCAATCTCCATAAATTTGGTATCAATGGAAAGAGGAGACCCTACCCTATACTATGGTATCAAATATCATAACTTAAGATTTGTCTTCATAGAATTACTGGGCTGTAATGCTTCAAATACCGGGATTTAATCTTGCCACATATCTTTAATTTCTCCATTCAATTTATCTGGTTAACGGAGGCAGGTTGTTGACATCTATCAACACTTATATGGAAAGAATAAATGCCAATGATTTCATTTTTGCACAATAATGTACACAAGGACGAGTAACCATCCTGGCAAAAGTTCATTGATATAGGTCCTTTCCATCTTGGTGAACTTAAAACTTTTTGATACCCCCTCGTATGTATGCAGACATGAGAATGATTTTTTAACAAAAATATCTGAATTTGGTTTAAAAAAAACACTAAAATGGTTAAATCAAGCCCCAAATTATCTTAAATTTGAATTCATAAAAATATCTGAAATCAGGTATTTATCTGAAAATTCTCATGCCTGTGTTATGTGTATTCAATTTCATGCGCAAACTATTTCCTTCTTTCTGGCTGTGTGTATTGCAACATACTTTGAGATTAATTTACTACAGATTTATATTACAAAGGACTTTACTACAGATTTATATTACAAAGAGTCCTTAAGTGGACTTGGACTTGGATAGGTTCGCTCCAACTGGAGCTGGGTCATTGCATAAAGCTTGACCCCTGGATTTTATTTTGAGTGATTAATTATCTGGATTACTTTTATTATAAAATTACTGAATTAATTTTGGGGTCTGTGGATCGTGTAGTTTTTAAGTTCCTGATATTATCGATAGGTCTGCTAAGTAAGAATGTTGATTGCGAGATTATGCTTGTCGGCGGTATGTTTATCCGGTTTAATTTGCTCGAGGAGTTGCTTTTTGACTATTTGTTCTGGGACATTCCGTAAGGTCGTGAATGCATTGACATGCGATATCTTGATTACAGTAAGCACACATGTAATTTTTGTCGATTACCATTCTGCTTGTTTTGGCTTTTTATTCTCAAGGAGTTGATCGCGATTTGTGTCCGTCTTGGTAATATGTTTAGGGCGGCAACTGCGGCTGGGGTGTTTGGAAGCGCAAATCTCCAGTGAACAGATGCAGACTGTGATGATTGAATTTGGTCTTGCCATCTGTGATGTGCGGTGTCGTGGAGAGAAGTTCTAGCTTGCCGGCGGCTTGGTGGTATGATGGTATCGGGCTGGGACTTGGTGGTACCATCTTTGGCCGCAGCATCTGCTTCATCGTTGCCGGGAATACCAATGTGGCTGGGGATCCAGTTTATGACGAAGTTCTTGTTGCTGAGTTTTAGGTTCGTTTGAATATCCTTATTCAGAGCTATCTTGTCGCGATAAGGTTTGCGTAGATTGTCAATGGCGCCTTGGCTGTCTGTGTGAATGACGATATTTGTTTCTGGCTGGGTTTTTGCGTCGCAAATTGCTTCCCGAATAGCCGCGAGTTCCGTTTGAACTGTTGAACAACCATTCGATGCCCTGAAAGATTTTATGATGTGGGGTGCGACAAAGGCATAACCACATGTGCCATCTTCATTGACTGAGCCGTCGGTATAGTAGACAAGTGGCGGAAATCGTGTTGACTGTTCGGCGTCTGAGATACTTTTGTATGCGGCCTCTGATACATCGGCGGGGGAGGCAGTAGACTTGCTATCATATGGTTTATGTACCCGGATGTCTGCAAGCGGAGGTGACCAGGGATCTGGAACCTGTATGGCTTCGGCAGATGGGAGAGTGCCGTCTGCATTGTGAAGACGCCATGCATCGCATGTGTTGTTAGTCCACGTGTTTTCAGTGAAGACAACACGGGACTTTTTCATGCTAGCGGAAAGTTGCTTATTGATAGCGTGATCTGGATTGCGAAGTACTTTGTCAGCGAAGATTGCTTGGCGGGCTTCGTGTCGGAACTGGAGGGGCATGATATCTGTTTCAAGTTGACATGTTGAATTACATGACCAGCGGGGAACAACGAGAATGGCTTGATTCTGCAGTTTTTCGAGTTGTTTTAAGGTAGTTTTTGGAGCGAAGGCCACTGCTACGCAACCGCAATCAAGAATGGGGCGTATAGTTGCTTGGTATATCTGTTTGAGTACCTTTGAATTTGCTCCCCCGGGAAGGCCGCTGATGGCTCTCATTGCGTTTAGACGGGATTGGACTCTTTTGGTTGTGTATTTTATGTGGCTGGAGAAGGAAAGGTTCCTGTCGATGACGACGCCTAGGTACTTAAATTCCGAGACCCATTCGATAGGTTCGTCGCATAATTTGAGCTGGGAGTCTGGGGTATATCTGTGGAAGTACATCGCTTTGGTTTTGGTTGTTGAGAATTTGAGTCCAAGCGAATCCGTTATATTTTTCAGCGAGTCTAGTGTTTTCTGGGAACTGCGTACTGAATCTTTACTAGAAACTATCACCAAGTCATCAGCGTAGGCGTACATGTGTGTCATCGGGGGAAGTTTTGTGTTTCTGAGAACTTCATCAATAAGAAAATTGAAAAGAGTGGGACTGAGTGGGCTGCCTTGTGGAGTTCTGTTGTCAAATGAATGATATTGGGAGAATGCCCCTTGGAACTCCACTCTGGCCTGTCTGTTAGAAAGAAAATCCTTGCACCATCCTTAAGTGGTTGCACACGCACCCAAATATGTTGGAGGTACACAAGCTCTACACAATTTCCAAAACCTCTCTACTCACCTAAATCCGACTCGGAGCCTGCTTGGTCAGGTTTCTCCAACTCAATTACAACCTGCATAAGAGGACAGGAAGGTCAATATTAAGAAATCTCTAAGATCAGATACTGATTTTTGATAATTAATTCATAAATAATTTCACCATATTCTTGACCCAAATGATCCCCTGGATGACCTCAGATCAAAAATTCCTGAACATCCTAAAGGATGCCCTGCCAAGGATGCCTCCATCCAAGTTCTGTCAAAATCAGTTGAAATATGAATGAAGAAACATTTTAAAGGATTTTCAAAAATGACCTTGTTTGACCCCAGATGACCTTTTTTGCAAAATCATGAATACCCCATAACCCTCTCTACCCAGGGATCATCCTGTGCAAGTTATGCAAAAATCAAAGCATATTCGAGAAGACGCATATTTTAAAAATATTTGACGATATATAGATAGACACATAAACATAAATAGATAAATAGACACAGCATGTTTCTATAAATCCCGCACTATGAGCATGGATTAAAAATGGAAGATTACGGATTTAAATTAACACTCATTAATGAAAACCCATCAATCTTTCTAACAATTAAACATCATTTTTCGTCAAAGGAAACATGGCTTCATCGATACAGGTGAATTTTTTGAAATTATTTTTAGCGGTGTCTGGAGACAAGAACCTTGACCATAATCAGCAATTTTAGTACTTTTTGCAAGTTGTTTTAACCTTGGTGTTTACCCCATAATTTCCCTCATTAATCGAAGCTCTGCCCTCTTTCCGAAACATTAACCTGGTTGTCTAGAGAACATGGGAACTATTTAAGTTTGATTAATTTAGCTTGACTTTTGTTCCTTATTACGAACAGAGTCCTTAACTACATAATTACCATACTCAACTATAGCTCTACAATGGAGTGTAAATTATCCAGGTGAGATATATATATATATATATATATAACACTTCAATGTTTCAATAGTGAGCTTTAAGAAGAGTGATCGCACTCACTAGCCTGAAACATCAAAGTCTGAATAATAAATTTCTAGGATGCTTACTGAAAAATTAATGACTCCTTTTTCTTCTAATGATGCTAGTTGAAACGATAAACCAGATGTATTATCTGCGAATAAAAAGATATCAATAAATCAATTATTTGCAACATTTGTTAGCTTGGATAAGTGGTTAGTAAGCAAGATCATAATACAGAGACCCAGGTCTCAGCCCCATTGGCCCACATCTGTTGTTTTCTTCAGCAAGAAACTTTACTCTAATTGCTCTGTGGTTTTGAAGTCACATTAAGCTATTGATTCCCTGTGCAAATTCATAACATTGGGGCACTGCATACAGTGTATCCCTGATATGATAATAACACTATCTTTAGTTTGTGTTGATTTAAACAAAATTTTATGAAAAAACAGGCCTGCTTTATGAAACCAACAAACACAGTAATGAATTTTGGTAAGCTGGTAAGATGAAAGTTCAATCCATAAAGTTGAGAACTTTGCTGTCAATGTTTCCCCGTATTGCCATCGCCCACTGCATGTAGCCTAGGTAAGCGTTACTACACTTTTGACTCTTGTTTGACAACAACTCACAATTTTTGGGTACCTGGGTATCCGCTCAAATAAATATCAAGTATCCAGGCATAAAAATGCCTGAAATTCCGAGCATTAATATCTATAATGTATTTAAGGTGTGTTAGTATTTTGTTTTGTGTGTTTAGAAGATTTCACTCTATTGGTTTTGGCGACGTTTGTTGCGCATCTCTTGGTTCATGAACGATCAAACATCAGCGTCCTGGAGGAGATACAACCAAAAGGCGTCTGCTATTTCATGTCCGAAGCCAGATATTGAATTATTTTGGACATATTGCAAGACGAGGAGGAGACTCCTTAGAGAAAGTCATCATGCAAGGTTGTGTCGAAGGGAGAAGGAAGCCTGGAAGACCTTACTAGAGCCAGATAGATTGACCAAATCAAATCTATGGTCGGATGCCCCCTCCATGAACTTTACAACCTTGTCCAGGATCGTCAGAGGTGGCGTGATGTTGTTGCAGTCGCGAGCTGTCAGTCATGACAGGACCGTACCAACCAACCAAAGCATTTAAGAGACCAACTTTTCTTCACTTCTTACATAAATATCCATTCTATATTACTTACCACTAGCACTATCACTTTGCATAGAAGCTTTGAGACTTTCTTCAGCAGCTACAATAGGTTGTATGGTGATTACAGGACTATGATGGTTGTCTTGACTTTGTATCCCATCGGTACTAAATGTTGGCACTCGTATAGTCCACTCTTGGCCATCTACAGCATGAGTAATATGCATCGATGACAGCTCTCTTAGATCCCATACAACGATAGAGCCATCAACCTGTAGCATAAATAATTAAAGCAGTAAAGTGGGAGCAATGGTATTATCTTCAGATATTGTGCATAACCTTTCAGAACAATTGGGGACTGAAAATCTAGACCAATCAGATCAATTGTATTCCATTTAGAGAATTTAAATGCATGCCATACATGTAACTCAGATGATAATCAACAACTCACTGTATCTCTTTATACAGGAGCGTACCGTTGTTAATTCGTGATGAATCAACAGTTGATATTCAAATTAGCGCGTCACGCATTGCACGGCGTTTACAGAAGTGCGTTTACGCAGTACACAAAAGTCGGCGCACTGATCATAGCGCGTCAGACACTTATAGTACATACAAAAGCTGGATGCTTGGAAATAATTAAAAACGTCAAAGCAGCAAGCAAGCAAACACTGATTCACAAATTAGCACTTTGCTTCAGATACGCTAAATATTTTTATGAAGATGAGTAGACCTATCTGTTAAATTGAAAACATTTAGAATTATATTCATACGTTTTCAGGAAGATTTTCGTTGTTGAAAGGTTTTAAGCCACCCTCGCGCGATAAAAATACGCAGACGCATGGATGAATCGTTGTTGATTCGCGATGAACAACTCTTTGGCGTGTTTGAATACCTAAATCAATTAAACCTTCATCATATTCATCAACATTGAGCTGCTGAATGATGAATAACATTTCCTAAAATGACTGATACCTGCTCTTAAGAGATGTCAACTAGCTCTCTACAAGAGCACTTTTAAAGAAGAACTCCCAAACCAAACCATCTAATAACCTAAACTTTCAATTAAACTGCCAGGAACCACATCGGATACAAATTAATACAAACAGTTTGGTGGTTATCATAATTGCTGTTGCTTTTTCACCAGATGATGATTTGAAACCAAAAACTATACCTGTATGCAACTATTGTGTTAGCCAATGAATCAATGAATAATGTTGAAAATTTTTACACCATTTTCAAAACTTATTAAAAGCTGTCATCTTGCTTCTTTGCATGAGACCAGTAAAAATCAACAACTAGCCAGTCAGGATTATTCTAACAGGACTTACATACAGAATCATGCTGTTTTTTTGTACTGAATCCAAAACATAAAGTGTCACAGTTTGCTGTCAGAACAACTTTGCAATAAAAACATTCTCAGACCAATCACATTATAATTTGTTGTGATTGTTCAAAATTCTTCTCAATACCGATTCTTTTATTTGCATGACCTGTCATCTTGTTGAGACCCTGCTGTAATTGGCCAAACTAAAGTCCCTGCCAAAATTCCTCGGACAACCCACTTTTACATCGTCTGAAGAATTGTGACGCCGGCTTTAGCAATCTAGATATCAACTGTTGGGTAAAAAACAAAACATAGATGACTTACAGTTCCACTGAATGCAAGAGTTGACTTGGTAGGACTAAAACAACAGCATGTTGGAGTTGATTTACAGCTTAAAATTCTGAAAGGATTGAGAATAAACGATAATGTTTGTTATTTGAGTTTCAAGTATTGCATTTTTTTACTATACACAGCAACAAGGGATTTAACATAACTTTCTATTTAAAGACTGACCCTAGCTAGAGTAATAACCATTCAACGCACAGACAGATATTGCCAAATACATTTTAGATAGCAGCCTGGGTATTGATATTGGTCTCTTGCTGTGATTCTGAAAATTGAAATAGATACGTTTCAGAGTCCAAGATGAAAGCAGGACTTAGTTTACAAGATCGATACAAACCTCTTTGATTTGTCTTTTACTAAATCCTGGACGCATTACAACCCACTAATCCAGCCATGTGACAGTAGACATTTTAAATTGTATTGTAAACTGCAATCACACATTTTAAAAAGGAGAGACTATTCATTTGTTGTAAAATCTATGTATTTACTCATTTGTGTCATGACTTTTAATAAGTCTTTGAGTGTTTTTTACACTAGTTGATCTCCAATTGACCTATGATTTTTCTTGAGGTACCCAAACTTCAAGATTTTGTCCAATTATTCTAGTTACCAAATTATGTCAAAGCCATTGGGATCTTGTAGTATACAGAGTTGTTCACCGATTCTACTTGTCAATTGTGTGCGGATTCTGACGTTTCTTTTCTTCGGCTACCAATACTTACTTGTGTGGCCTAGAAGGTTCATTTACATTCCAAACACATAGTAATCCTTTATTTGATACCTGAAAAAAAAGTCAAAAAATGTTGGTATGATTACTGCTGAATAAAATACCAATGTGAAACCTGATGCAAAACTATGTAACGTGTTGCTCCATGTAGGGGTATGAGAGGCCATTAAAAAAGAGAGAGCAAACAGTAAAAAATAAGAAAAAAAAACAGCTGAAAAGATCGAGGCACTCCCGCATCCCTAAACATGATGCAGTTTAAGGCTCTGCCCAAATTGATCATGTACTAGGAATTGCAAAGTATGTGTAGTGTTTGGAAACAATAGGGACCTGCACTCTGGAGGTTTATTTACATCCTCTAAAGAATTGTGACGTCGAATATAGCAGAAAATTCAGCCCAAACACATTATTGCTAACGTTTTATTGCACTAGTCACAGGATTTGTAACTGCAACTCATTGGCACTGACCTGAGTAGCCTTTCAAATATTAAATGCTACAAATGTATTTTTTTGGCATTCCATTACTGCAAGTTCAAGATTTAGCATGCACACCTGACCTGAATTATGATACCTTATAATTTTTGCATTGCAATCAATATTTGTTACATTTATCAGTGAAATTCATCATTGATACAACAATACTAATATTGTAAACTGCAATGTATACGAACATGATAAAGATATAAAGCTTTAAGTAATAGTAAAGATTCAGTTTTCAAAAAAACTTAGTTTATTCTAACTTACCAATATAATGGTTTTGGAAAACTAAATCTTTACTACAAACCTGATGAACTTATATAAGGAGGTTTAAGTAAATTGATATAAAACATTAACTTCAAAATCTAAAACGCAAATATTTTCTAAAAGAAACCCCACAAATCTGACCCCAAATTGAACTTACCATGTCTGATGGACTATGAACAGTAAGCAAGAGATTGGTCTGAACAGGATGAAACTGTGCATGGATCACATGTCGCCCTTTCAGGAATTCTAGTCGCGAGTTCAGTTGAGTGTAGCCTTCGCTGAATATGATGCTTCGTTGGTTGCTCTGTAAATTTGCTTTGGCATTCTCGCTGCTTTCTTCTTCCAATAATATACTGATAGCCTGTTATAATGGAATCAAATGTGCATCAATTAGTGAATGGTGAAAGATGAGATATGTTCAAGTATTTATCACCAAACATTAAGAACACAGGTATTAGTCACTTAAAATTGGGGTCCATTTGACCACATCACATAATTTTTTTTCTGAATAAAAAATTGATTTATTTTGGTCCACCTTGGCTGAGCAATAACAATGATTTCCCTGCTTTCTCATGGGATGTGGACTTGAAACACTCACAATTTAAGTATCAATATGCCCTCCCATGGTAAAAGGAACCAAGGGACATTTTTGGTAACTTGACTTATTGGTTGGAAATGGTTGAGGGTGACCATATCTAAGTAATAAACTCATAAACATGTATCTATCTAGATGTATAAAATGTATGGCATTCAAAAGAAACTAACATAATGGCATGTAATATTACCATTTTAAATCTGATTAAATATTTCTGTAATTCTGGAAATGGGCAGAAATGTGATATTGCATTGAGTGGAATGTCACATTACCTTCACAGTTAATAATCTGACACCTTCCCAGTATTACCTTAGAAGTACATCTGACAACTTCACTGACAGGCATATGAGAGCTAATGCCATTCTCAATAACAGTACATAGTATATTTATTCAATACCCTGAGTCATAATATTCTAATGAATTATGCATATCTACAAGATAAGTGATCTATCAGGAATTGGTTATTGGGGTTTGGTCATTTGGAAATGGATTTCTCTCCAATTTGTTTGTGTGATTATGTCCAGAACATGCTGTATTCATTAGTTTTGAAAAGATACATCACATGAATTTTAGATAAGTTGCATCAAAAAATGTGATATTTTTCCCTTGCGGGAAAGTGACTCTGCCTGCACTTAGCATGCTTGTATCGCATATTGCATTTCACAGTGTGTCCCGTGCCTACTGTGTTCCACATCTGGGACACTCTCTCTCCCTCTCTCGAAACCAATCACTCTGATGAAGGACTTGTCCAACACGTTAGTTATTATATTAATATTAAAAATTGTAGAAACATGTAAAACCGTTTCATCTCTATTTATGTCACTCCATGCAATATGATGTGGAGCAACCTATTTTGTAACTATACCTGTCCAGCTTTCATTAAAAATCTGTTCAATTTGAGGCTATCTTCCTCATTCAAGGGACCATCATCATCTTGTTTCTTCCCAGCACCTAAAAAATAAGAAAGGTCAAAAAGTGTCATGTTTTGCCAAAAATGGTGGCAGCGGTGGGATTTTTGACATTTGTGGACCAATTTTTAACAATATTTCAAAAGCAAAGAAAGAAAAAATCCAAAATTTGAAAAAATTTGTTCCTATAGATATTGCTTTCTAGATTCTAAAAAGTAAAATGGTTCAAAATTTAACCAAAGCGACATTTAGTAAGCTTTTCTGTAAAATTTTGGACCCAAAAACATGATTTTTGGACCTTTGGACATTTTGGTCCAAAAATGACCTCACCATCATGTTCAGTATGCTAATCCGCTTCTAGAAATATAAACTTTTATTTGGATTTAATTATCCGTTGCTGAGTTACCGAGCAAAAAAAACATTTCTGAAAATGAAGGGTTGACAGGGCCCTAAAGGAAGTCATCATGCTACAGTTACATAGATTTTTCTCAAGAAACCTAGCCCTACCTCCAGATGCAGCAACTCCTTCTGCTGGGTGCTGGGTCCACGTTTCTGTGCTCTCAATAGGATCAGTTTGGATATCCCTGTCTAGATTATCTTCATTGTATTGGACAAATGCCTGAAACAGAAACAAAGTAATAATGGTAGTAAATTTATAAAGCTCCACCTTGATACATAGAATCCATTCATCAACCCATTCTCATTATTTATTGATCAAACACTAGGATTAAATACAACTTTTGTATGTGTAGGCATTTGGGAAATGAATTAGACAAACTGAGCGCAAGTCCAAATATTACCGAACTGACAAATTTTCGTGAAAATGTATATTTATTAGAATGTTCTATAGATATGAAAGAAATACACCAGACTACCTATACCTATACAGCCACTTGTAATGAAGGTCTGCCATGGATCTCAAATTGGGGTGTCCACTTGAGTCCTCCCAATATAAATTTTGAGTGCAGTGATTCAGTTATGTCCAGTGACAATCTGCACAATTACTACTTAACACAAGCGGTTGATAAAACTGGTACCGTGCCAGAATTTTGCTGATTCTGTATCTCCCCTCTATCTAGGGAACAGTATAGGTTGTTTGGTGTCTTTGAATCCAGTGATTATGTTTGGTGCAGAGACAATCCTGTGTAAATACTACCATGTCAGAAATTTGCCGAGTTCGGTATCTCCCCTCTATCTACGGAAAACTCCTTGTCCACATTTTAATTACACTAACCTGTTTGGTATTTGACCTCCAAAGCTCTTGATATACAACTCATATTCCTTGACGGGAGCCATATCAAACAGATCAAAGGCAACCACATCTAACTCAATTAATCGCATCAACTCTTTGCCTCGTTTCCTGGTGTGTGACATGACCTGCTGGTCTACTAACCTGTTTGGTATTTGACCTCCCAAAGCTCTTGATATACAACTCATATTCCTTGACGGGAGCCATTTCAAACAGATCATTTCTTGGTGTGCGACATGACCTGCTGGTCTACTAACCTGTTTGGTATTTGACCTTCCAAAGCTCTTGATATACAACTCATATTCCTTGACGGGAGCCATATCAAACA
>JXSR01S004006.1:65185-84529 GCA_000969725.1 Ophiothrix spiculata
ATTTGCAACAGGTACAATTTTGCCACCCTAACTTTTCTTCATCCTGGGTGTCTACTCTATCTATGACCAAAATTTGGTCAAATAATCACAAAATGATAACGGGATACTAATTGCGGCTACACTACACAGACAAAAAGAGTGAAATTTCCATTTGAAATTGTCTGATTAAACTTAAATTGAAAGCCACCTCAGAGCGCATCACACCAAAAGTGCCTTGTTAGTGCAAACCTTAATTACAAGTTTGAATTCAAACGCAACCAGTTAAAGTGAATGCAAACTTTACATTCTGGGTATTGTGTTTAAGAGGCACTTTTTCCGTCAGCAATTGCCAGAAAGTGTAAAATCAGCTTCGGCAATTCTCAGATAGTCGTGTTTTGAAAAAGGTCTAAAGGGACAGGCTCTCACTACTCCTGACAAAAATATGGACAGGAGAAATATTCAAAAGTTGGACATTTTTGGACGAATTCTGAAGACCCCAAAGGGTCATGGTAAATCTGTCCTTTTTTGACAGGACTATATGAAAGTAAAAATATGTCTCTGCTGAAAAAATCTTTTTATATTCTTTTTTCCTTGTCAGATTTAAAATCAACTTTTTTATTCCTATGAAAAAAAAAGGATTTTTTACCTGCCCGAGCTAGGAAAATTTGATTTATATTAAATGCATTTTCCCCTAATCAAAACACTTGTTTATTCCTAACAGCAATGTGTTATATGTATATGTTGTTTTATATAAGTACAATTTTGTAAATCACCTACCCTATTAACTCCACTACTTCTACTCTCATCTTGGTCATCATCTTTGTCGCTTGGTTCATCCTCTTCATCACCATCATCATCTTCAAAGTCGTCTTCATAGTCCTATTCAAGGAGAAAAAATATCACATACTATATCTATTTTGTTGAAAAATAACATTGAGTACTATCTCTTCAAATGATTGAAAATTCTAATACTTATTCTTTCACACAATATTCACATCTTTTAATATTAGATATATGAAATATGACCCTCCCCCCAAAAAAAAAACTTGCTTGACATTTTATTAATTTATTGGTCTGCTGATATTGTTTAAACTTGTTGTTGATGGTTTGTTTAGCCCACTTTTTTTATCCAATTTGTGTTTTCTTTACTTATCTTTTTGGTCATTTTGTGGGACCATATGGGAATAGAGTTTACAACAATCAGCCATAATTTAGTTGTGTATTTTTCCTGTTGTGGTCATTTGCTAAATTCAGTTTGGCATCAAGAATTTAATTCAACATGTATTAGCATAGGAAAGTGCATGTATGCATTGTTCATCCGAAGCTGTTTTAACTCAAGTCTCTTTTGGAATAAAATCTTATAGTACTGCTTTAGCAACATAAAAGTGCTTATGGCATTTTATGTATATTGATTTGACAAAATAAATATGAAATGAAACAACTGAGATATGTCTTGTCATCAAGTTTTTGTGAATAGAGTATAGTACCAGCATCTTTTTGTTCATTCCAGTGTGGAGTCATAAACAACATAATCTGTCTGGAATCTGTCGCAAATATTTATATTTTATTTATGAAGGTATTCTAACCAAAAATCCCCAGTTTACAAACAGAAATCTGTTCATATATACAGATTAATTTATAACAAATAGTGTACTGTACATATATCGAAATCCATCTGCTTGTAAATTATAATACACTGTGAAAACCAATTTCAATATGATAGGGTGTAAAAGGTAAAGATCAATAATTCATTGACAAACACATCCTCAATATGGACTGAATTTTGGCATTTGGTGTAATTGCATTTCATTCTTCTACTGCACTAGCCAGAAGAAAACCTCATTTTAACATGTCTTACGCATCAAGGTTAAAAATCACAAACAACTCTGACGATTGCATGATTGAACTTTTCAACAACTCGTCATATCTCCTTATACTGGAGCTGCCAGTGTTTATTTGTGATAAACCCAAAGTTGATATTCAAATTTGTGCATCTCGCACAGCACCATTCACTGAAGTGCGTTTGCGCAGTACACATAAGTCTCTGCACTATACTTTGAGTTCGTGCAAGGTTTGATGCATCTAATGTGTCTGTGTATTTTGATCATGCTCGGACGGGCAAAGCCATCCTCACGTGATAAAAATGAGCTAATGCATGGATGCATTGTTGTTGATTTGTAATGAACTCTGTAGCATATTCGAATACTTAACTCTGTTGCATTGTGATGCGACAATCAGGCCTTCATTTTTAAGAAGCTTGAGAGTGATTACTCTTTTCTAACGCTCCTCTGAAACTCATTTCAGAAGAGCTGTTTTTTGCTCCTCTCACTCACTGAGACCAAACACATAGGCCCGTATTCGAGAAAGGTGTTTAGCAAAATCAAGGTTTTATTTCTCGTCAACAGCGCGACTCATTGAACTGTTCTGCTTGAAAGCTGCAATGATGCGTATCATTCCTGGACAGTTGATGCTCAGTTAAACAATGGTTTACCTAAACATCTTTCTGGAATACGGGCCATAATGTTTGCCAAAACTTGAAGCTCTATAGTGATAAACCAAAATGAGACAGCAATTTTTGTCAAAATAATTGCAAATGAGCACATTTTTCACAAAAGTTCAAGACGATTAATCTTTGTTTACTGCTGTAGGTGGACCTAACCCTGCTTAATATTTTGACAAAGGCACTTTGAATTCGAAGTAACCTTAAACAGTTAAAACAGGACTACTACTTGGGGAGGTAAGTACCTTGATTGTAAAACATGATGTTCAAATCAGTCATAGACTATTGCTACACTAAGAGGGTATGAATCATTCAAATGTTGAAACCGTTCTTCTTTATTGCAGAACAGCTCCTCTTATTTATTACAGAGGAGCTTTTTAGATCGCTCTTCAACTGCAATTTAGTGCTCTTTCTTCCAAAAATGAAGGCCTAAACAATTGATCTCATTGTTTGATTTTCATGCACAAGTGAGATGTGATACCCAGAATGAAAAGGGTTAGTTAATACATCCTCTGAAAAACTTGGTAAATTCATATCTGTAGCTTCTCTGTTCTCTTCCTGTTCTATTTTAAGTGGCTTTTTCATGTAAATAAAGATGAATATGAATACAAATGGGTTGGGGTTGGTTGGAATCTTACCTCAAAATCGTCTTCATATCCATATTCATCATCTTCAGCATCATTTTCTTCTTCCTTGACATCCTAAATATTAAGAGAAACATAAATTGTTATTTAAACCAACCTGCTCATCAAAGCTTGGAGGGGTACTCAACAAATTTTGATAGGTATGTGCCACCAGGGTTTTTACACCCGAGAGCGATCACTCGCCATCTCTCACCTTAGCTGAAAAGAGCAGCTTTTTTATCACTCGCCTATCCGATTACAGCTCACCTGACAACATTTGAGGAGAGTGATTTGCCACTCACAAGCAAATTTCAAAAGAGAAGGCCTGTCCCAGTACCACCTTATTAGATCAGTGTCTCCAATATATCTTCACAAATTATTACTTCAAATAATTCTTTGGATATTTGAGTTCGACAGGGGATAGGCATTCTCAAGGATTTTTTGTAGGAGAGGATACTGCTTGTTCTTTTCATGCAGGCTTACCCATCTAGGGAAGAGATTGTTGGGAAGGATACCTCGTCATGTGAGTGCAAGAAAGTTGTATCTACATTTTGATTATTGTGCAGGAGAATCATTTTTATGTCTCACTGACACAGATATTGTGAAAATAAATACTTTTGCCATCTTTGAAATTTCTGGCATTTTATTAGTATTCCAATATGTTAATTTTTATATATAAATTATAATCTATTATTTACAATTTTATTTGGAAAAGAAAATGGTGTATCTACAATCTTAATTTCCAGTGACACCACGAAAGTCGTATTATAAACAACTTTCTTGCATTAAACCGAAAATCAGTCATTTAGATACGCCATTTTGTTTTAATTATAACATGGTTAAATAAACATCATTTTCGCTTGAAACTTTGAAAAAATATCCATAATAATCCACATTTTATGATAAAAATGTCAGTTACGACTTTCTTGCATTCACATGAAGATCTGTAAAAACAGATGTATACCATGCTTTTCACACAGTATTGTAGATTGTTATTTGAGACAGTGTTACATGTGCAGCATTCAAATTGTCAAGCTAACATCCGAAATATATTTGAAACAATAATAGTTGAATTATTTCCAATAACAACTTAACTAACACTGAATGTCTCATCCATCTATTGTACTGGTGGGTTTTCCAAATTTATTAACCTTAATTAATTTTCAGCCTCAAATTTTAACCCTAATAGGATGCTATCGACAAAAATCCAACAACAAATATCAAAACATTAGCTGAAGTCTGAATTATGCCACAGATGGGGATAATAAGCACCCAATTGCTGACAGGGCATGTCATACTCAGTGGCTTGCACTATAGCTAGTAATTGGATACCAAAGGTCTTGGGTTCAAATCTCTTTCTTTTTCAAATCTTTTTTGAATAACATATTCAGACTTAAATTGTTTTTAAAAGATTAGAAATTAGGTTTCCAAACTACTCACCTCCACTTTTTCATGAACCTCACTCCTGTAAAAATACAAAACAAGACAGTAGTTATGAATGCACATAGAAATGTCACACCATTTAGTTATTAAATCAGATCGTTGAAGTAATAAACTAATTAAAAGCAAATGAAAAGATACTGTGAGTCTATATTGCACAATTGCGTAGTATTATTACCACAAATTATGCTAATAGTGTGTTGTTAGCATAATTGTGCAATTCTGTAATCTTCTTAATTTTTTGTACTTATGGTGTCCTATCAGAGAAAGTCTGAAATTCTGTAAGAGCATGTTGCCGTTAATTCCCAGCATTGTATCAAATGAAAAACTCTTACAAGGGCAATAACAGAATGACAAAATAAGTTTACATAAACCTGTTCTACTTACTGAAAGTGTAAGGAAGCGGTAGCACCACACACTTTTTATTTGATTCACACAACCCTCTGTATCATACATTATTTGTTATTATTAATATCTGTGTTAAAACAAGTTCTTAAACAATTAAACAAATCAGGTCTAACATCATACTGGAGAGTTTAAAATTTATGTTTATATTATTTATTGGCTATCATGTTCGAACTTCAAGACTGAAGGTCAATTTGTACTCATTGAACCTACGAAGATCTTGTCAACCTGTTAAATAGCCTGTTGTTCTCGTTTGCTTACATATTGTTATGATCTATGGTTTCGGAAAATCCTGACTTGCTATTTTTAGTAGTGTAATGTACCAAGGTACTATTCAAGCAAATAATTCCCTTTCTTATTCATTCGGCACAGCCAGAAATTAAAGCGGATTTTGTGAAACTGTTGCAAACATCTTTCCATTTTGACATTCAATTAAATGAGGTAACTTGAAAATGTCAGCCAATCATGTGTTGAAACCAACAATACAAGAAACTGAACTGATTTATCATGAACTTATTAGACGTGGGGGCTTTGGGGATGTTTACAGAGTCACATGGCAATCAAAGGAATTCGGTGACATAGAAGCTGCTGCCAAGAAGATACATATTCCAAAGAATCGACAAGACATATCAGAAGACTTGAAAAATGAAATTAAATTCATGAAAACATTGAAACACCCAAGTATCATTGAATTCTATGGGTTAGCTGTAACATCAGATCATGTAGTTTTAGTCACTGAGTATGCAGCACAGGGCTCTCTGTTCGACTACTTGCACAACAAAACTGATCTACCTCGAAAACTCAAGACAAAATGGACGATTCAAGTTGCTCATGGGTTAAAATATCTGCGAGACCACAAAGTTTTGCATCGCGACATCAAATCACCAAACCTCTTGATTATGGCAGACGATAACATAAAAATATGCGACTTTGGTATATCTAAGACCCTAACAAGCACAAAGACGACTAAACACAGTGACAAGGGAAGTCTGAAATGGCAAGCTCCTGAAATCTTCACCGACGAATTGCTCTCTCCGAAAGCAGATATTTATGCATTTGGTATTGTGCTTTGGGAAATAGAGACATGTGAGGAGCCCTATAAAGATCAGATAGCCTGTCATATTATGTACAAAGTCGGTAAAAATGTCAGACCAACTATTCCAGACTCTTGTCCACCTCAATTGGCAGCCTTGATAGAACAATGTTGGCATATGGAGAAGGATATCCGACCAGATATCGAGGAAGTGATTGAGCGTGTAGAACAACTTCAGCATGACACATTAAGTATGTGTATGACCCTATGTAATAACGTGTCTTCAATTTTCTTTCACAGATGAGAGTCCCCATTAGGATAACAGACGATACCATTCCAGGGGCGTTTCCAGGATCATATGAATTTCTCCACTACGAATTTGTCAACTAAATTATGAAGTTTTATTGCACACAGAACAAGGAAGAAATAATTGATTTCATTTATTACCTGTATTGACTTAGTACAACAATAGAAACAACGAATTTGTGCGAGCGTTCACTGAACTGGAACCAAGTCATAATACATTAGTACTGGCACTGACTGCTTGTCATAAACACGGGAAAGGATGACGTTCTTCTAAAATTGACGGTGGTTTTATTAGCCCCACCATCATTTACTACACATAATTAGAGAGGTTATAACTTATCCTATATGATGGCGCTTGCGCACTTAATCTGACATGAAGTGCAGACATGTTACGACCTGCGAAAGATGGACAAATAGAGAAAATCGTGACTTTTACACAGACAAATTAGGCTATTTGGTGGATTAAAAAAAGCAAATGACGACAAATTTATACCTGGTGATTTTTTAAAAAATATACTACAGGATAGCTTATAAAATAAGCTTTAAAATGGTTTATGCGCATAGAAATTTGGATGAGTAGAACTAAAACACCAATAAAAAAATGCCCAAAAAACACTGTTTTTCTGCCGTTTTCAGCTGCTCATTGAGCGTAAAAAGTTAAACCTTAAATGCTATTTCTTAACTTTACACAAGAAATTCATATGTTTCCCTTTGCTGGGAGCTTTTAAAGGGGGGGGGGCGTTTTAGGGGGGGGGGGCCTTGCTGATTTGTGCGGTCGGCTTAGTGTCAAAACTCATCAAAGTTCGGCTGATTTTACATGATTTTTGCAACTCTGTGGGGCTGAAGCCCCCAAAGCTACCCCCTGGACACACCACAGCATTCACTTAACTTGGATATTTTGGAGTTAAATGAAGAGGTATAGTCTATGCAAGGAACATTAAAAGCATTATAGGAGTAAAATAAAAAATGCTTTTTAAAAAAGGAGAAAATAAAAATAAATCCTACCCATTCAGACTTTTCCTTCCAAAATACCTTCTCATCTCTTTCTGTCTTTCTGATACTATAATTTTAGTTAATATTCATTCTTTTTTAATTCTTTTTCAGATTCTCAAGAAAAGAGCAGTCTTTTCATATCTGAAAGGATAAAGGAGTAAGAGCCATTCCTTGCCTAGACCAGTTTTTACTTTACCCAAAAGTAATAATTATCTGAAGCACTCATTTTCTATGCCAGAACTGCATGGGTTAACTCTTTCATCTCATGAACCCAATCTGTTGAATGATAAGTTTTTATCCTCATCACTGAATTCGCAGTTAGACGAAATTTGGGAGATGAATGAATATAGCTCATTAGGTACATTTTGCCCCTTTAAATTTAGCAACTCGGAGAAGATTATATTTTCCTTTTTAACATAATAACAAACCCATTAGACCTTACCAAAAAGGACACAGTTAATTACAGCCTAATTACAGACTCTTTTCAAACCCATATTAGACCTTTCCAAAAAGGACACAGTTAATTACAGCCTAATCCCCAAACCATTATGCATTAAATCCATGCATTTAATGCTTGACTGACTAAAGTCCTAACTCTTTTATAATGGGATACCGGGTATTTTGATGAGATATCGGGTGTTTTGGCGTGAATTCTATAAGAAATACCTGAGCGTCATGTTTTCTGGTGCTCAGCAAGATTTGGATCCTTACTTTCATTCTGTTGAAAGAGCGATCGATAGACCTTCAGGCAAATGGAATTTAAGCAGTATGTCAACTTCTACCCAAACCAAAGACCCCTGCTGGATCGATGATAGGTCAAGCAATATGCTTGAAACATCTTCCAACTCTGATAATAATGAACAAGAATTGCAATCAACATTGTCAATGAGGGATAAAAGAATATCGCGTTTATTCTCCAAATTTAGAAGACATTCTAAACATAACCAAATGCTCACTCCAATTCCAAACAACAATGACCAAACAGGGTCTATACAAGAACCTCAGATTAAAGGGGTAGGTTACCGATTCAAAAGAGCAAAAGAGAGATTGAAGGAATTATAAACATGCAACTCAAATATACTTTTAACAAATGTGACATGTTACATCAAAAGGTACAACTTGGGCCCAACAATCAAAATTGAGTTTGGAAAACTTAATCATCTTTAGAATGATACCAAAATTAAAGGCATTGGACATTTGCTTACCGAGTTATGACAAAACAAAGAATGACAACATTGACGGATTCATAAAACACCCTTCTAGGAAAAACGCATTTGAAAATCATGACCATTTTAAACCCAAGACATTGCTCTTTTTCAAAGAACCCCAAGGAGTTCATTTTTTACGGTATCTAAAAGTCAAACTTCTCAACCATTTTTCACCCATTTTCAACTTCAAATTGCTGACCGGGGAGGGGGGGGGGAACTCAAAAATATTTTGGTAGGTATTTGAGATCCGCGATATCCAACATAGGGTCTTGAGGTACAGATTTTTGGTCAAAAATAGGGTCTATAGTACTGATTTTTACCAAATTGAGATCTCAGGAACTGTTTTTTTCCCATTATAATATGACTATTTGAGCTGAAAATTGCTCAAAATTAGCTTGAAAACATAACAAAACACACTTTTGAGTCATTTTCTTTGAAAATGCATGGGGTCTTAGAGATAGATAGATAGGTAACAGGTAAACAGCAAATAAATATAAAGATTGATAATTAATGATATTTGATAAATAAATGGATAGATATATGAATACAAGTAATAATATAAAAACACAAAGATTAGGGATGTGTATTGTAATTATATGTTTCCAAATCTGTAATTAAAAATGTATAATAGTTGACTACTTCCATAACGATCGTCAGCAGATTTTCACAGTCGGCCCTTGTAACCAGCTGGAATCGGTACAATCTAGTTCTCGCCCTTGCTGTCTGATACGTAAGGTACATCCGTGTTATACTGCTAAGCAGCTTTGACATTTTGGTCACTTGCGTAATTTCATATGATTTCGGGAGTGAAATAAAGCATGAACAGGATAATGTAGAAAGGGAAAACCCTCCCTGTGATTGTTTTTTTTTTGTATTTTAACGAGAATACCATACTATATCATATGTCATGAACTCAAATGGACCTTGATTCATATGTTGTTATTTTGAGTACATTAGGATAACGTTTACCGTGGAAATTGCAGTGTTGATTGAAATTAATTTTGACGATCAAGCCGTCATTATTGGCACCAAAACGTTGTATTTATTAAATGAATATTATGTATAATTGATATTTCAACGCATGTATCATCATTACATTTAAATCTTTGTGGCATATAAAGCAAAGAAACACCAAAACACGAAAGAAATAAAAAGAAAATATTGATTTAAAATGTTGCTGATGCAAACATTTTTGGATTTCAAAATTTCAGATCAGCATGCAAAATTGATGGCATATAAAGCAAAGAAACACCAACACGAAAGAAATAAAAAGAAAATATTGATTTAAAATGTTGCTGATGCAAACATTTTTGGATTTCAAAATTTCAGATCAGCATGCAAAATTGATGATCCTTGTCTTTTAAGATTCAACGTGCGTCGTATAAGCTGCATGAACTTTTTTCGGGCCATAAATCAATGTATAAGGCTTATATTCCGGAAATTACGGTAATATATGTTTTTCAAAAGTGGAATAATTACTCCACAACATGCTTTTTGTCCTGTTTAATTTTACCACTCCAGTCCAGAGATATGAAGAATTTAAGAAAGCCCTTTAAATCTGCTTTGTTCCAATTTGTGAGATACCACTTCCAGTTAAAGAAATGAAGAACTTAAAATGAGGAAAATTTGATGGTATTCTGCAACCAACAAGAGCAGAATCAATCCAAATAAATTGTACCTAACATAAACCGATATTTGAAGTTCATCTTTAAAGTTAACCTGAAACAGGTTAAAATTTTCAAATTAAAGTACTGATCTTCATGATACTCTGATATTCTTTGAATCTGTTACTTCAGGTGAGACAATCTGAGAGTTTAGAATACAATTTCTACCAAAAGAGTCGAAAAAACGTCTACGACATGGTTGGAGATTTGACCCCAGTTTCACTGCCAAAAGTGTGAAAAAGTATTTAGGGTAGAAAATACACATGGAGAATTGTTTAATAAGTAATTTCTAGGGTTAAAATGTCTGTAGATTATGAATTTTAAAGTGTAAATCCTGTATTTTGCGTCGTTTAGCCAGGAAATTTCGAATTTTTGACCAATTTTGGCCAAAAATGACCGTTTTTGCGTGACAAAAATTTTGAAATCCCAATTTTGTAGACCTATAGAATCCACAATATACATTAAAATGACCATTTTTAATGTTAGAATGACAGATAGTGGCAAGGACTTTAAAATAAAACTGTTTGTTCTGTTGTTTCTTGTATAACTTTTGTGCAATAGCCGTTTAAAAAACATGTCTCAAGTGACAATCGAGGATATTCACACTTTTCGATAAATTCCTGGCTTTAGGTAACCATATCTACTGATAGGAAAGGCCTACAGGCTTGATTTATCTTTCATTTTATTGGAAATTTAATCAGCTTTAAATTGATATCTACTTTATACTATTTATTTTTTTACAAAGTGACAGAAACTCAATTTTTGAGCAAAATTGCGACGAAAATGCGTTACCCGGGGAGTGCTATTATCCTAGTCCAAAACGGCGACGATTCCAGGGGCCTCTAGGGGCACCTGCCTATATCTAACATATCGAAATGTATTATTAGTAGTAATTAGGACTACTGCGCCCATATTTCGCTCTTTTCCCACTGTTATTATTTTTTTTTTGTCTTTACTATCCCATTTGTTTTTGTTGTAGACCCCGGGGTGCGCACCCCTTCCGAACTCCCCTAGCTACGCCAATGCAGACCATCAAGATTTTTCGGGTCTTTACCAAATGTGCTGTAACTTTTGATTCAGAGATCCAAATTACACAAATCAAAAATCTTGTAAAAACTAATGGTCTACTCTATTATATTATTATAATATTATATAGTTAGCTCAAAATTGTGCTCTGTTTCCTCAAAATAAAAGTTTGAAGTTCGTTGCGTTTTTATTGGGACTCCCAGTATTCTAAATCTGCTGGGGGTTTCATGTATGAACCCCATGAACTGTAGCAAAGTAATCTAACAGTACTGTAATCAAGTTTATTTGATGCACTATTTTTCTACACAATATAACACAGGTGACACCACACGTCGATACCCGATAAAATCCAGTAGTAGAGAGGCATGTCCAACATTGTCTGAAGATTACTTCAGTTCCAAAGATCCCCATGTTCAAAGAACCAAAAATCTCATTAAATTGTTTTACTTTTGAAAAGTGTCTGGGATCAGTCTAGAATTTGCCAAAAATATAATTTATTGGCTATCATTCATGTTCAAGCTTCAATACTGAAGGCCAATTTGTACTCGCTGAACCTGCCAAAATCAGTTTTGCCCTGGTGTTCTGTTGTGCATACAAATTAGGATCTGTGCTGTCAGAAAACCCCAACATGCTATTTTTAGTAGCATAATGGTGTGGGAAACAAGGTACTCTTGACATGTATTCATGCAAATAATTTATTAATCATTGGATGCAGCCGGAAACAAAATGGTTTGTTATGAAAATGTTATAAACATCTTTCCATTAAAACATTAAACTTGGTTTTGAGAAAATTTATTATTAACAACACATTAGAGGTAAGGAGCAACCTACATTTGTGTGAATCTGTCGGCAAGGCAGCCTTCAGAGAGGCTCTTTTCAGAGCCACCACAATCTCAAAGAGGTGATCTGCTTTCAACACTGTTGGCAAGGGGGCGGCACTCAGTGAATGGCTCATCAGTGGGAAGTGACGGCCCACATGTCTTTATAATATGTGGATCGTCATATCGAAAGGTACCTAAATACCGGCATAGTACATTACGATGATACGGGCCATTGAAGCTAAGCATAGTCAAAAATCACGTCCAAGGTCGAATTTCTAATTTCATCAGAAAGGTTATCATTGAAGTGTTTTCTATCATATTAATTAGGTTCCAACATCCAAAACATAAGAAAAATGTATTAAAAACCAAGCTAAAAATCCTCTCTCCATTCAAGATTTACTAAGCACAAAAACTTTAAACTTGATTTTCTCAGAACTATAGTTTTCCAAATCAGCCCAATGCCTTTTACCAATTTGGGTGTAACTTCCCAACCGAACATCCAATAACCAAAATCAAGGTGTCATTTTAAAGCTTAAAATCCCAGCTTTCAGATGAGACCAAAAAATCAATTTAGATTTTGCCGACCTTAAGGTACCTTTCGATATGACGGGTCACATATTTGTCCAGAAGAAGTCAGAGCTATTCCTGACGAAAGCTTGACAGTTCTAAACTTGTCCGAGGGTAAACGCATTAAAATCTACCAATTGTTATGAATTACCATCATAAAAGCCTTTCTCAAAAATTGTAAATGTAAATTACCAGTATGATATGCTATCGGGAGTAGTAATCGCAACAAGGCTAAGCTTGAACATTTACCGTTATCATCATGTGATTCAATTTTTTGAACTCTTTTCATAATTAAAGGATTACTGATCTGCAACTCATATATAAAATGGGCAGGATTTATGTTTTTTGCTATTGATAACTTCACAATATGGACATATAGAGAGAGTAGGAGAGAGATGTCTGCATCGTTTCTGGTCTTCACCCCAGGGTCTTCACCAAGGTACAGTAAGTTGTGTGGGTATTCACACTGATTGCAATCTTTTAAAAATCCACTATAATTAAAATTATAGTGGATTTTTATAATCATGTCACTTCATTAAAAGTTAAGGGGCTATATGCTTTGACTATATCAATTCAATAGAAATTCAACATAACGGTGTTAATTGAGTTTATTCAGTACTCACATAATGTTTGACATCTTTGTTCTGTATTTATCAGAGTACAAAGAGGTTTTTAGTTTTATAAACCCATAAGAAACGACAGTTTTAGATGGCCTAATGGGGTGGAGAAGTTAACCTAATATTGACTATCAAACAAAGGAATGAATATGGATTCATGAAAATCTTTCAATAATTTATGATAATTGGCCGAACATGTGCGATCTGGTTCCAAACAAATGATCATGTCCTGAGTGGTTCCACTGATCATACGTATTAACAGAATAGGCGTACGTAAACATACAAATCAGACTGATTTTTCTCAGTTGGAAAATGAAAATAACGGCAGAGGTCCCGTCCTGGTTTGTGATCTCAACATTCAGCATAACAGGTCGAGATGTATTCCCTTATTTTTGTTTTAGACGAATGTTATGGTATCAAATAGGAGTCTGACTTTTTTCCCATAGACTTAACGTGTGGTAAAACTGTCAACCACATTTGTTTGGAACCAAAACTCATGTGTTGGGTGATTTACATAAATTATGACATCACTACTTCCCCGGCGTATTGCTTGTATCAGACTATTGACAAGATATTCTTGACATGAACCCATTATAATTCTACATAATTACCTTATAAATAAAGGGCCGAATCACCTTCTTATGTTAACAAAGCTGAGCATATAACCCTAAAGCTCCCAATGGTTACAAAAAGCTACAAGAGCAAATCACCAAAATCGCTTAAGTCCGAATACGTCATAGATGGGGGTCCTATATGGGGACGAAATCGCTGCCTAGGCAGCGCCCCTCGGGTGGCTTGGTATAGGTGGACACGGGATTGGGATGCGAGAGGTCCCTGGTTCGAGCCCCAGTGGAAACCACCAATTTTTGACACCCTTATTTCCGAGGAGGCTGAGAACGAAAAGGGGTAGGTAGGAGGTTAGGTTTAATTAACTGATTTTTGATCTGAATGCGTCTCCTCCAAATAAAATTGTACCTTCAACATTATGCACTTAGTTAAACGAATTAAAAAATCAACTATAGCCACTTCACTCACTTTTCCAAAAACGTTGATATTTTACACCACTGACCCACGTACACAATACACAGGGGGTGGGGGATGATATCAATCTATATTAGCATAACAAATGACACATAACCTCAAACCCACAGAACAAATTCTGATACAATTTGTTCATTCTTTCATTCAAATCAGATCAAAATATTGACAAATAATAAATACTTAATATGTCTTAAAATGGAAAGTTCATGGTCTCCTGCGTCCAAACATGCCAGGATCTCCCTATAAAGTCTAGTATCAGTGGAGATATTGTCACACAAAGTTAGTCATATTAACGCTTCAAGGAGCATGGTCCAATCACTTTTTTCAAACTTTTTGAGATTTTGGTACCAAAATATTGCTCATATTTTTCTCATAACCCATGTGAAATTTTGATGATATTTTGCTTTGGAGATATGTGAAAATGTGTCTTTATTACGGTAACCATAATTAAATTTACATAGTAACATATAGGCAGCCCTGAAATACAAAATTGTCCATAAAATCAAAACGGTTTGACTGATTCAGCTGAAATTTGACACTTAAAAACTTCTTTAATGGTTATCTTTTATATGGCATTAAAAACTACATTTTGACAAATGGGACCATTCTCCTTTAAGTGACCAAAGGGGGGGGGGAGACCATGGAGCCCTACCCTGGTTTTTTGAATACAGCGTGTATGCATTGAATGCTTTTAACCAGCGCTTTTGATCTACCACTCCTCTAAATACGCATCTTATGACACAGCACAATCCAATGAAGCATTAATGAGAAAATTTGGTAGGGTCCCTAGGAACTTCCTCCTTGGGTCACCACCGGGAGTAACCTGGTAAAAAAAGTCAAAATTATTGAACCGTATCCAGGGCAAGGTTGGCAATTTCCCGGGAAATACTAGTATTTCCCGCCTAGGTGTGAAATACTGGGAAATACCTGGTCAATACATGGGAAATACCATTCAATAAATATTTATTTTCAAGACCCTGTGGGTTAACCTAACATAAGTATGTTTTTGTCATTAGAATGTTATGTGAACAATTTTCAATCAATTTACTTCAATAATAAAATTATTTATGACAAAAATATGCAAAAGGCATGTTTTATATAATGTCTATGATACATGATGTTGCTGTTGAGGGGGTCTGATTATTTTGATTCAACATATCCGATTTGCATATGGATCATCAATAGACATGCACACACACAAAACAATACGTAGATGATCTAACTAAAAGCAATTATAGTGTTGTAAGTTAAAACTGCCGTTGATAATATATTTTTCAAAACTCCTTAAGACTCAATAGACTGTCGAGTCAGCCAAAAGCATACTATTAACTGAATTACACCATTTTTTGAAAACTGTTTCTTAAAAAACACAAATCATAAATTTCTCTCAATGAAATTATTTTGTCTCTTCCCCACTAAGTAGTAAATGCACATGTTGTTCACAAATCTTAAATTCTTATTGGGTTTGCAAGTCATTGTATATTTTGCAGCCATAAATAGTCATCCACTCTATTTCCAGCTGAAAATACCACTTACCCCTCCCCACCCTAGGGGTATGATCAGTGTTTGAAATACCATGTGCGCATGCACAAATGCAGGTAACTTTTGACACGTGCATGTACATCTTTGGTCATGATAAGAGTACAGTGTGTCCCAGAATGAAGTTATCAAGATTTCAATGATGCATATTTCAAAAACTAAATTATCCCAGACAATGAAAGTTGGTGACAATTATGCCTGATGTCTCCACTTGCTTTGGTGCAAAAATGAAGAAAATCCATGCATTTATTTTCTAGAAGTGAGCGTTTGAAGCTCTAGAGGAGTTTGGACAATTTTCCCAGTTTGGAGAGGTCGTAAAAATCCAGTGGTAATTTTCAGCGGAAGTATGCGAGCAAGTATGTCATCTTTTACCAACATTTCTGTTTGTTTCACGTGTTGCTTCTCCTTCATGATACCTTGGAGTCTTAATAAAGGTTCAGCTGAATGTTAACTTGGCTTCTACGTACCTTGGCATTCACATGCTTCTTTTTTGAAGTTCCTTCTGCCATCTGATATCATAAGCTTTATATTTTCTGACATTTTTAAGATGGGCTACTCGTGCGATGAGGATATCTGGCTCCTGGAAATGTTACATAAACCTTTCCATTGTTTCAATTGGTAGACCTGCACTTTGCAGATATTGGTTAATCATGATTTTCTTTTCTCCATTGACAAATGATGTGTTATGTTTGCTTTGAATTACCATATTCCAACAACCATTGCTACCAGTGTAACCACTGCTTTAACGTGCTTTCAAAGGGCCCGCTAAATGATTTTCCTAAACGATTACTTAATAAAATTTATGATTTTTACATATGAAAAGGAACCAGGTTTAGGTTAAAATAATCACTTATAATTGAACAAATATTATCATGATTATGTCAGTAAAGATAGCGTTCCTCATTGCCATGGAATATTTACAACTTATCCAAACTGGGAAAAGTGTCCAAACTCCTGTGGAGCTTCAAACGCTCACTTCTAGGAAACTAATGCATGGATTATCTTTATTTTTGCTCCACAGCAAGTCAGGACATCAGGCATGATTGTCACCAAGTTTCATTTTATGGAATAATTTGGTTTTTGAATTATGAAGCTTTGAAATCTTGATAACTTCATTCTGGGACACACTGTATATATAAAGAGAAATAAGTATATATATCTGAAAGTAAATAAATTATTTATTTTAAATATCCGTTTTAAGATTAAAAAATCGCAAGAAAATATGACCACAACCTGCGTAAATTCGTACTTGCTACGTAGTATCCCTGTTTGTTTATCTGGGAATTCCCAGGACCTTTCAACTGGGTGTGATGTCATATCATTCATTACTGCCCTAGAGGGGTGTCGCAATTGAGCAATTGCTCAAGTCTCATTTAATACCACGTGCATTTTGTAGTACAGTCGTCCTTGCGTTCAATACGGACCAATATATATAACGACCATCTAGTTTTCATATTTTCACAAATAATAGTATGAGATTAACATGTTGATATTTTCATTCATAAAAAATGAAATCTGTCGTTCAAAACAAAAACAAACATGATCCAAAATATGCCACCTAAACCAAAGGGAAAGACTAAATCGCAGACGCAATGTACACTGCTCGTTTATGAAAAATTGGCAGTTTCCCAAGCTGAAAAAGAGGATATCGCGGATGTTGCTTTTGAATCTCCGGCAGAATTTGCACCTGCGAAAAGTACACATGTGCTCGAGGGAGTTGCAGTCAGTCAGAAGTACATAATATAAGACAGCAGAATCGGAGCTTGTTTTGGTAAATTGTTATGTGCATGCAGAAATTATTTTGTGCAGGTAACTTTTTGTAGTTACATGCACATGTGCATGTGGTGAAAAATTTGTATTTCGAACACTGGGTATGATTTTTGTGTCTTATATGTGCATGTCTGTGGTAGTTAATTAATATAATTAATGTATTAAAGCATAACAGCTTTAAAAACACCTCTTCTTTAAGTATTTCCCACTATGGCCAAAATTTACTTGGTGGTTACCGGTATTTACCGCCCGGTATTTCCCGGGGCGGGAAATACCGGCCAACCTTGATCCAGGGCACTGTGAACACTTTCAGTTTTGGTGTGTGACTTGTCACAAATATATACAAACCAACAATGGTGAATTCTAGGTATCGTGGCAACAATACTCAATTTGAGGTTCAGATTCAGGTGCATTATTTTTATTACCAGCAAACAGTTGTACACAGCTTGTAACTCAACTAAAATCAACTTAGAAATGCCATAAAAGGAAGAAATTTTCAAGGCAATGGAGCAACGAGAAAAAGGCAAACACCTCATTTCAAAAAAATTACAATATATGTCTAAGGTCAGCAGAACCGACATTAAGTACATATTTGCTGAGAACATCCCATCAAAAGGAGAAAATGAGAAGTGGTATACTGAAGAGTATATTGGATTTTTTTTTACATGAGTAAATAATTAATACTACTAATAATAGAGCTTTGTATAATTTTGTTTTTTCAGTCAGCAACAAATTGGTGAATTGAAAATGTCAGCCCATCATGTGTTGAAACCAGCAATACAAGAAACCGAACTGATTTACCACGTAGTAATTAGGCATGGCAGTTTGGGGGATGTTTACAGAGCCACATGGCAATCAAAAGAATTCGGTGACATAGAGGCTGCTGCCAAGAAGATACATATTCCCGAAACTCGACAAGACTTATCGGAAGACTTTGAAAATGAAATCAATTTTTTGAAAGAATTGAAACACCACCCAAGTATCATCAAATTCTATGGGTTAGTTGTAACATCAGATTACATAGTATTAGTCACTGAGTATGCAGCACAGGGTTCTTTGTTCGACTGCTTGCACACCAAAACTGATCTACCTCGAGACCTCAAGACAAAATGGGCGATTCAAGCTGCTCATGGGATAAAATATCTGAAAGACAATAAAGTTCTGTATCGCAACATGAAATCACCAAACCTCCTGATTACAGCGGATAATGACATAAAGATATCCAACTTTGGTATACCTAAGACTCTAACACACATAAAGACAACTAAACATGGTGATACGTGGAGTCTGAAATGGCAAGCTCCAGAAATCTTCACCGAGGAATTACCCTTTCCGAAAGCAGATATTTATGCCTTTGGTATTGTGCTTTGGGAAATAGAGACATGCGAGGAGCCCTATAAAGATCAGTTGGTCTGTCATATTATGTAAGTCAGTCAAAATGCCAGACCAACTATTCCAGACTCTTGTCCACCTCAATTGGCAGCCTTGATAGAACAATGTTGGCACATGAACAAGGATTCCCGACCTGACATCGAGGAAGTGATTGAGCATTTAAAACAACTTCCGCACGACAAATTGGGTATGTATGACTCTACTTGAGTACAAAAGAGCCTTCACTTTACATGCATGGATGAGAGTTGGGAGTTAGTGCTGTCATCGACAGAGCTGATGTCGACATTTATGTAGACATAGAGCATATCGCGACATGTCGAAAGAACTAATTAGTCCTGTCATGGCATAAACCATATGTGTACCGCCGCGGCAAAAGGGTCCTGTTGTCGGCTCGTACATGTTGCTCCTTGTAGCATATCT